>WAAE01006657.1:0-47864 GCA_013400495.1 Nicator chloris | reverse complement strand
CTCCACCACGGCCCCGCGGTGCCCCCGTTGCGTCTGCTTAGAGTTATTCCTGGTTTGTTTGGTTTCTTTTTTCCCCTTTTTTTTATTATTATTGGTATGGGAGGTTTTTGTTTTCACAAAAACACAATAAAGCGGCACAAATTTTTCAAAGTTTCGGAAGCTTCAAAATCTTCGAAACGAACTCACAGCCCAGCTGCAGACACGCATCCCAGGTGTCTGTACGGATGCAGCAAAGGAAGTCCTGAGCGCGCTGCTAAAGCCAGAGTTGGAATTGCAGGCTAAGAAACCTTTGGGAAAAGGTTTGTTGCGTGCAGATGAAGCTGGTTATGCAATTTCTGCTGGGCTCTGGTCCTGGCCGCGGTTTGCAGATGCACTCGGAAAGCAGCAATACCTGTCCTTTGCTCTGGGTGTTTTCTTTGCACAATTACAGAAACAAGCCACTCCTGCAACTGCTTTCCACTATGGATTAACCAAGCATTCAGCAAGCAAAAAACATTTAGCCAAGATCCCTTTAACTTCCTCCGCAACTGTGCATGGCTGAGGTTTCTACCAACACTGCAAACAACATGACGTTCCTCCTAATTTCCGGATTTAAAGCACAGCTTGTGTCAAAGTACTTGGCAGATACCAGGAGAAAGCTTTACATTTTATTGTTTTCTTTTGCTGGATAACCTTTATGGGAATCTCGAGTCTGAGCTATCTCCACAAAGATTAAATAACATTCGTATCAGCTCTTTCAGGCAGAATAAAAGAAAATGGAAAAAAAAATTCTCTAAATTTTCCATAACATCTGAGCTTTCTCCAGGAACGAAAATTTGTTTGCTCTCACCTAAATTTTCTAGCAGTTTTCCACCCGCCCCCTTTCAAAAGGCCTTGCTTAAGTGCATCTGGCAAATCAGTGTTCCTCCAAAGAAAGCTTTCTGTCAGAATTTGTCCTGTCACCTCTTGAGCCCTCCCTCATGTTTGTTTCCAAAATCAGCAGACTGCAGCCTGTCTCTATTCACTGATTGGGGATACAAATTTCCCCTTTTCCCCCTTTTTGTAAGATGTATTGCAAAATGAAGGAAAATGTCTCCCCTAAGTAAAATGCAAATAAATCAATAAAATAAACTCTTTGTACTCTTCAGCTCATCATAAGCTCAGAAATGCACTACTGAGCTCTCTGTCTTAAAAACCCATCAGGAAAAGCTTTCTACAGGTGATCATCATTCCAAAGGGTATTTAAGCTGTATATAATGTTTGAAGATCCATTCATATCTACCTATGCATTGGATGAGAATGGAATTCTCCAGAGATGAAGCTTGTGATTTAAACACTTCACAGGAATGCAAATCTACCCAAAAAACAAAGGCATGCAGGCAACCTGGATACCATTGTTGCTTAATTGTGAACTCCTGAAAAGGCCAGACTACCAACCTCAGTGGTAAAGCACAGGCTGTGGGTACAATATGTTTCTTTAAGTCCCCTCTCACCTGCCTATAGACTTACCTGTATCTGGCCATGATGACCAGAAGGATATTAAAAAACAACAACAACAACAACAAAAACCAAACCAAACAAACGAACAAAAAACAAACCCAGAAGTTGCAACCATGAAGCAACATTATTTCCAGATAAGGGGTAGATACTGATACACTGCCACAAAAATTATCTACAGCAGGGCCTGTAGAAGGAAGATGGCTATCTCTTTGCTCACCACTAACAGTGCTGGCCATAACTGAGTGTTGGTCCAGGAAGGGGAATGCAGCATCCCTTAACTCCAGAAAAAAATAGAACTTGACATTGTACTAAAAAAGGTATGACAATTCATTAAGTTTGTGGGACAAATGCCAGAAGCTTGTGGCATTGTGAAACAATTAATCAAGCATAGACTACCAGTGAAGAATGAACACATGCCAAGAAATAGTAAAATCATTAGAATAAAGACATGGTCAGTAACCTTTCCTGAAATACATTTGCTGTAAAGTAAAACATGTATTTGTTTATACACAGAAATAGGTCAAATTCATGCCCTTACCACGCTGTTCAAAACACCTCATTGCACTGCACTGCATCAGGTTTTTAAACAGACACACCCCCTTACCTTCACTCTTCAAGAGTCACTGCTGTCCTTTAATTAACACGTGTTCTCCCAGCTCTGTTGACAAGAAATCCGTCTTACTGCTGCCATTTATTGCCACTGATGAGTCCTTCACATTTGGAGGTGAAAAGGGTCCAATGGATATTGTGTTTCCCGGCCTGAGGGAGCCGTGGGTGGCCTTTCATTTGCAAAGGGCACTTCTGCACCAGGTCAGAAGGCAAGGACCGTGCTCCATAAAGGCTCTGCTGCCTCAGCCCGGCGGAACAATCCCTGACCCCTGAGCCCCCCTCTGGCTGTCAGCGCCCTTCTGCCTTGCATCTATCTCCTTGCTACCTCTACAGAGAGCCAGAGGCTGCACACCTGCAGAGTTGCTTGTGTTCTGGCAATCCCAAACCCTACACAAACCTGCCGAGGGCTTTATTCTCTTATGTCTTTCCCCACCGGTAGGCAAGGAGCCAGCCACGCTACAAATGCGTGTGTTGGTGCTGTAAAGCCAAGGCTACAACCATAATGCACAGAGTTTCAAGAGTTCCAGATATTTGGAGGAGTCGGTTAATCTCATCCTCAAACTCCTGCCTCCAAAGCTGAGTTGGAAAGAGAGCAAAACTCAGAAACCCATCCAGGCAAGCACACACAAAACCCAGTTCAACAAGGTAAATGAAGCTGTGACAAATTATGAGTCTGAAGAAGGCTGAGGCAGCAAAACTGTCTGTTAACCCTGATTCAGCAGAGCACTTCCCTGTAGATTTGTTTAATTGCACCTCCTTAACCTTAGCAGTTTCCAGAACCAAAGCTGACTGCCAGGAGCACATCCTCACCAGGCAAATCCTGGAAAGCACTTGGATTTCACTGGGTCTAACCCACACAGTGTAGCTAAAGTGAGGTAAAAGGAGCTGCAGGGCAAAGAAAAGAAACAGCTGAGTACAACACTAAAAAAAGGGGTAGGGAAGAATACAACCAAAAGGATATGTTGACTTTAACAAAGAAGACTAACTTGGGTACAGCCTGTTATGCAAGCAATTGCTCTACAGATGTTAGGAATCAAACTTTTCTGGGAAGAGACAAAAACAACCCTTCATCTTTCAATATCTAAATTGAAGAAAACAGATTTTAAAAAGACCTTCTCACAGGCACCAGACTGTACTAGAGGCTACACCCTACTAGCTTTTGGCAGCCAACAGGAGCAATTTCCATCATTGTACTTGGCATTACTCATCACTCAGAATGCCTTAAAATGTTCCATAATGCCTATGAACTTTCACAAGTTCAGGTTCATTCCTTGCAGATGTATTGCCAAAAATAAAAAAAGTTAGATGTACATTGGAGTGTGATAGCAGGTGGTATGAGGGTAGAGCACATTGGCAGCTGTAAAGATCTAAAGAGAAACAAATGGAAATTGCATAAAAATTGTCCTGGGGGGGGCGGGGGGGGAGGAGTTGAGCAGGGACAGAATAATAAATTTTGCAAGTTATATGTGTGTAAAACCCTCATTGTCCAAACTTCCAAAGAATTGTTCCTGTAAGCACTGTACCCTAAGCACTACTTCTGCATGAGGGTGCCACTGAGACCCAGTGTCTAGCACTGATCATTTCTCAACAGATTCAAGTCACAAAAGGCATCAATTGTTTGGTAAAAGACAGCATGTTAGATTTAAAACTCCTTCCACTCAGTGGTTGTGATTCTTGCATTGAGGGTAGGATTTTATTTTTTAAACCATCTTGACATTTGTCACAGCACCTGGGAAGCCAATATTCCAACAAATTAATTCCTAGTTATTGCCACTGTTCTGCATATCTGTAAATTCCATTATGAAGGCTCAATTTCGGCAAGCTTCTCTAGAAAAGAAAACAGATATTCAATGTCTGTTTTACAAAAGAGCAGCACATTGTACACGGTAGATGCCACCCAAGCTTTGCTTCAACAGTCAAAAAAGCCAACCCAAAACATGCTTCCTTGGAGTCAACAGTGGGAAAAAGGGAAAGTCAAGCAAGCAAACATGAAAAATCTTCAGTTTCCAAAGCAGCAAGTCATTCCAGTAATTGCTACCATGAACAAAAAAATGAAATGTAAACATTTATTTCCTCCTTCAATGTGTGTCTGTGGGTGTGCACTCTGCATTTAGGTTTGATACATCCAAAATCTCCATTTTAAATTAACTCTCCAAAACAACTTTGTACTGCAAAAGTAAAATACACGACACTTGCCCCCAACACTCCCATAGAGATTTTCAGAGTTGTGTAAATCCCTAAATTCTCCCTAGCAGTCTAAATCATCACTCAGTTATGACTATGTTCAGTGAAATAGTACACAACAGGAAGGTTAGATGGAGCCTAAAGAACAGATTGCCTATCTGAGACAGAAATCATTTGAATTTTTGATGTGTACTAGGTTGACAGCTTTTTCCACACACAATTCCCAATACTGATAGGCTGAGGCACAATCTCTGCATCAAGCACACAGTTCAAGAAGCTGAGTTCAGGAAAAGTTTGCAAATGCTGGGAATGCTCCTGTAAACACTTCGTTTGGTTTCAGAGAGAACTCTTAGAGCCACACACACTCATTAGTAGATCATAATGAATATTTGCAGAATTTTGCCTTAACTGTGAGGAAACAACAAAATAGATTTAGTGATGACCCGTCTGGAACTGCAAGGCAGTGGAAGCTGCCATGTGACATTGGCTCTCATGGCAGGTTTTTCAAAGGATGAGCAGCTGCCAAAGCCAGCATCTCTGCTGAGCTCTTCAGCATTCCTCACAGGGAACTCACAGGCAACTGGATGAGGGACACTGGCTCGAGATTGTCAGGGACACGCTATGCACAGAGCCTGGAATGTCCAACTGGCAGTCACTGACAGCGTTCCTAAACATACAAGCCAAACATGTGGATCATACGTAGCTAAGAAAGGGAGAACCAGGAGATCCATTTTTCCCTTCTCCCAGCAGTGATGCTGCATTTCAGGTCAGCTCCTAAAGAGAACCTCAGGCTTGGCCAAGAGCACGGCAAACAAGGCTACTGCTACTGGCTCCAGGATATTTTGTTCAACTTTAAGAATAAATGTGCTATTAGGGCCCTCCCTTTGGACAACCAAATAGGCCTCCAATGAATGTCAACATTCACGAAAAGGGGAGAAGAGAAAAAACAAACATTAAAAAGACAGCTATTGATTAACAAGTAGCACTGGATAACAATTCAAAGCAGCAATGTTCAGGAAGCAAGGAAGAAGGAGAAAGTGAAGGATCTTGTAGCAATTAAGCTCCTCATGTCACTGTAGGGGCAGTTCCACCTAGCACAGCCCTCAGACACAGCGAAGTTTTAGCCAACACGCAATTGGCATCATTTTGGCTCATCACAGTAAATATAAAAAAAACCCTCCCCTTGCTTTGGTCCACGCAAAGGGGGTGAACTCACAATGCTGTTCACTCACAACATCCACCACCTATTTCTCACCATCCTCTCTGCCCCAAACTTGTCTTTGGTTCACAGAAGAGCAGAATTGATGGCATCAAAATGATTGTCATGAGGCCTGGCCTGGCCCATGGGTGTGCTGTGCAGCCCTATTCTACAAAGACTTTGGAAGGAGTGAATCCTGCTCAGAAACATGTTAAAGAAGCTGTGATAAGTTTAATGCAATATCACCTCAGCAGAAGCAAAGTCTCCAACAAGAAGCAATAGGACAGAATATGTTTACATTTCAATTTGTCACATTCATTTGCAGCACATCACACTCCTGAGGGAGCAAAATGACTGCTGGCAGGGGTTCAGGCTACAGGAGCTTTATGTGGAACCTTGTGAAGCAACCCACTTAGAGCAACTGATATGAAACAGGAGCACGGGTGCTTTGATGACTAGATGAAGCAGCTGACCTCTTGGTCATGGCTTTAACACCAGGTGAGGGACCATCAGACAACCATTCTGCAAGCCACAGAAGGAGGGGTTTCCTCAGCCAAAGCACAGACCTCACATTGTGAGGTGCCCACACCTGGCCAGATGGAGATGCACACACACATGTGACTGAACAGGGTGTGGGGGAAGCCTGCTCTGCTACCAACTCATCTTAACAGCTAGAAAACATGTGAGCAGCCAGCAGTAAAATCTAGATTTCACTAAACCATCTACAAGTTTGGCAAATGCCTTTGACAGAGTCAGGTTTTCAACCACACTGATGCTCCATGGATTTGCTGTTGTGTGGGCATTATTAACCTGACATATTTCCCCAGGTTATAAATGCTTTTGCAACCAAGTTATGTTTCAGTTTCTGGGAGAGTTAGTGAATAAATCCTCCTGGGGGCTATCACAACAAAAAATAAACAGGTGATTGGGAACAACCAGGATGGATTCACCAAGGGCAAATTGTGCTTGACAGAGCTGATCACCTTCTGTGGCAAAGGAACTGCTCGGTCCAAGTGGGGCAGGTGGCGGACATTGTTTACCTGGATGTCTGCAGGGATTTCCATATGGTTTCCCACAGCCTTCTCCTGGACAAGCAGACACATGGTCTAGACAAGTGGTCTGTGCAAGGGGTGGGGAACTGGCTGGCAGGAAGCACCCAGGAGGTGCTGGTAAACAGCTCCTCTTCAGGCTGGTGACCTGTCACAAGTGGGTTCCAGCAGGGATCAATATTGGGCCCAACACTGTTTAATATCCTCACAAGTGATCTGCACGATGGGACCAAGTGCACCCTGATGAGGTTTTTCAGGTGGGGAAACAGGCACTTCAGAAGGGAGCCTCGCCCTGCAGGAAGACCTGGACAGGCTGGAAGAGCAGGTATTATGGGTTACTTGGGCTAATGTGAACCCTATGAAGTTCGACAAGGACAAGTGTAAGGTCACAGAAGCTGCTTGAAAGACCAAGGCAAGAGCTAGACAGAGGATGTTTTTAAATAAACATTTCACTTTGACTAGACCCTTCATAAGGACTTTGTTAGAATGATGATTGCTCGGCACAGTTCCCTTTTGGATTCCTCTCCTGGGTAAGCTGATTCATACACAGTGAGTAAGGCAACTTTATGTTCCAGAGGAAGGGGAACATTTTGAAATGTCCTTTGTGGAACTCACCTATTTCCATTCACCTCTTTAAGCTATGCTGAGCTCCTTTGGGCTTGAAGGTGAATTTTTACAAAAACTAACTGGTAATATCATCTAGCTCTCCACACACATAATATGAAAAATTTCTCATGTCAGGTGCTGATTTGTCTTCATACCTAAGGCCAAGAACACTGGCAAATCTCAAAATATTAAGTAAGACAACTGGACAACATGACACAGTCAGACTGCACAATAAATCGTGCAAGGGAAGCCAGCAGGTCGTGAATGATAAGGTACCTATAGGTTTCCCTTGGTTGCACTTGTCTTCTGCCCAGTTCCATAACCTTGGAGTGCAAAAGAAGGTTATTGTATCTCTAGGAGCCTCTGATACCATGCCTAAATTCAGAAAACAAGTTCTGAAAACTGCATCAAGTCACTGGTCACCCTAGAGACATGTAAATAATCTCTCTCTCACAAGAGAGTAATAAAAAGAGAAAGAAAAAAGATGAAGTGATTTGGGCGTGACGAAGGTAAGTGTTCTTGAGGTAAATAAGGCAACCCTCCCTAGTAGTACACCCATGTGGCTGAACACACAAATCCCACTTAGGCAAATGTTTCTGTTGAATCCTGTGCTGAGAAAATGCTGATTTCTAAAGCAACCATCAACATGCCAGGGCTACACATCACTAAACGAGGAGTTTATATCCAAAGTCCCAGGACCAAAAGACCCAAGACAAGTAGCCTGAGCTGCTGGGAGCACAAAGCAGTCATAGTAAGGACTTATCACAGCAGACAGAACTGCTGAATGCTTACAGTGATACAGGGATTTGAAACAAACAAAACAAAATTTAAGCTCTGCTGGGAAAAAAATGCAGCTGTGCATGAAAAAGGAGGTTACAGAAAGGGAATTAATCCAGAATAATTATCATATGAATGGACAACCTTGCAGGGTTCACGTAACTCCTGCCTAAATCTAACCTTGTTTGCTAGTACTTTATGATTCCCTGAGAAAAGAAAAGCAGGTAGCTGTGCTTCAGGGAATTATTTCCATTATGGGACTGGGTAACATGAGCAGATTGTGCTGATGGGAAGAGTGGTGGTGGCCTAGGAACACTGGCATTGAGGAAATGCCTCCTGATAACCACTCACTCTCCTGTTATCTGTAGCATCAGTATGATCATCTTTTCATAGCAGAACTGGGAACGCTGCCTTTGTGTCATTATACCAAAAGCCAGCTTTAGGAGGAGCCAGGCAGTGTCACCTCTGCTTCAGAGCATGCAGCACCTGTTAAAGACATTGAGGGGATAAATGGACTTGACCTTACTTAACCATTTTATTTAGTGTAAATGAACATTTTTCTGATGTGGATGCATCAAGATGACCCAGACCAGTTATTTTAATTACCAGGTCAGAGGTCACTGTTCTTTGAGACATTATTACTCCTTGTTAGAAGAACTAACTTAAAAAAAGGCCTTGTCACATACTAGGACTGTACTAAACACTGCAGAACCTAAAGACAGATTTGAACACAGGAAACCCAGAACTGTGGGGATGCCATGCCCTATAGAATGTCTTCATTCTCTATCCAGCAGCAGGCTACACAAAGGAAATACAAGGAAATGCAAGGAAAGTTCTGCTGCACTCCCCAGCACATTACCACTTAAGGCCAGGGGTTTTTTAAACCCACAAATGTTTGACAAGCGAAAATTTATTTCCTTGACAAGTGCCAAAGGAGCTGTGGAGAAAGTAACCCCATTCTACAGTGCATAGCCAAGAATGCACTGTAGAATTCTCTTGCTTTATCATCTAACCCTGTCCAGCTTCCAAAAGGCTACTGCAGGCTTGCTCAGCACATCAAATTTGGCATACTCACCTCAAGGAGACAGAGAGTTGTTCCACAACAAGTGCTCAGCACCCTCCAGTTTCAGTGGGTTTGGCCTGAAAGCTCAACAATGTTAGAGGTGGAACCAAAATCAAGTTCCTTTACTGAAGCTTTGAGTTCCACCTCTGACAAGACTTCAAGGAAAGAACCGTAACTTGAGGGGGTTTTAATGGGATATCCCAGCGTATCTGGAGGACAGCGCAGAAATATCCAATCTGGCTTTAAAGAGAGCTGAGAAGGCAAAACAGACCATACAAAGCTCCTTGTTACTGGCTACATACCAGGCTACATCTGTGACCAAGTTAACTTGTTCAGAGATAATAATTTGTTTGGGAATCTGGCTTTGTACTGAAGTTACAGTCAGAGCCCTACCAGAGAAAATTTTTGACTATGGAGGTCATCACAGTACAACAAGGAAGATGAAATTAATTTCCTAGAACTCACCTGAGGAAATCAGCAATTAAATCTGCTCCCAATCCAATGATTTATCCTTCAAGTCACATTCTCATAGCCAGCAAGATCTTTCTAGCACTTCATTAAAACAAAACCAACCACCCTTTTCCTATCATCTCACTAAGATGCAAAGTTCCCCACAGAGCCCACTGGGCTGGCCGACACAAAGCACTAGGAATTAGGCCCAAGAAGTGATGTTTAAATTGAGGTCTGAATGTCAGCCACAGGACATGGTGTTTTGCCTCTCTGGTTGGTTGGTTGGTTGGTTGGTTGGTTACCCACAGCAGCAGTGGAAATTCAGTCATCATGTCCACAGCAACACAAGAATTTCCATGATGGCTATTATCAATTTTATCAGAAGCTGACATGAACTGGATGGACCAAGATGGTTATCTGCAAGAGATCTATATAGGCCAAAATTTCAGACACAAATGGTCACTTTCATCCTTGCTCTCTCATGGGAGAGGCTGGTGTGAAACATCCCCCTCCACAAATTCTCCAATGCCTATAAGATGTGATAGATTCACTATTGTCAAATATAACGCCTTCATCAGCCAACACTCCACTGGACAGGCCACTTGAAATTGAATGGGAACTCCAGAAGGAATTTTCCAAAAGACAGAATCCAGAAGTTTAGTTTACCTCCAGTTCCAACCCAGTGGCTGTGCTCCAGCTTGCAGCAAACACTACTCAGAACCACATGCCATGGGAGCTTGTTATCTCATCATGTATGTGCAAGTCTGCTCTTCATTGTCTTTTCAGTATATCCAATAAAGCATTTATTTGTATCAGCCACTTTTTGTCAGCATTTTCTTTCCCAGTGTTGAGCTGGCCTTCTCTTCTGGCTCGTTCATTCATTTATTTGCCACTTTGCCCAGCCAGAAGAATATCATTCTCTGAATGAATATTTGGTGAATGAACACTCTTAATGTTCAGAGCCCTTGCTACACTGCCCTCTTGAAGGTGCTTAAATGCTGAGTAACATTTCCCTGAGTTTACCCCTGAGATCAACTGCACCAAGAAGGCAGCACAGGACAGATTCTCCATTTCAGCTGTGCCAATATCCACAAGCCACTTGATGTTTGCCCCAAGGAATGTCCTGACTTGTCTATCAGTGGATGTCACAAATTCAAACTTCCATCCAGATGATGGCTCTTTCTTTCCCCACACAAGTAGTTTTAGAAGGACTTCAGCTTTAAGGAAAGAGGCTGTTCAGAAGCATTCAAGTAACAACAGTACTGAACTCTCAAAACAGTTTCCAAACAGCACCTGGAATCCCTCCTTTGTTGTCCTTTTCTTGCAGGCAAAGACCAGCAAGGAAAACAAAGATATGATAAACTACTAATGGCACAGGACTGCTTATGTGGCAAAGCGTTTGTGCTTCTGTCAGCTAATTCTGGCTGGAGAAACAAAAGGATCCTTTCTCTCTTGGGTTAATACAAAGGGTCAAGTCTTCAATTAGAACTATAATGAATTATATATCAAGTTTTTCCCTAGTCTGGTAAACTTCCTGCTGAAAATCAGATACCTATATAAAGGAAAATCCCTTTCAGCTGGAGCATGTCCTGGATGCTTACTCAGCAAGGCATCCCAGTTAAAAAAAAAAAAAAAAAGCCTCTCACAATTTTTTTTGCCCCTGCAAATCATATAGTCAGCATAGTAAGAAAGCACACAGTCATTTTTGTTTCAAGGAACTAGGCTTCTTAATAAGTTTACTTCTCATTTCTTCAAAGGGGCCGTAAGGATTTTAAGTAATGTAATTCTTTGAAGAAAAAGATGAGCATTGGTGCATATTTCCAATCAGATTTTCCACAGAAACCAAGTTTAAGCCATCCCACTGCATAAGCATATCCATTTTTTTGTAATGAGTTTTGAGCTGTGGGGTCTGTTTCAACCAAACTGACCACATCAGGTGTCACAGAGAGGAAGTTCCACCCGCTACCAGAAAACAGACAACCTTCCAGTGTCCTCAGCAAATGTCAGACTAGAGAGCATTCAATCTTTATTTGATATTCTATTCCTCAGCATTGAGACAAAAACCCAAAGATATTCAGAGCACTTCTCAAAAAGGCCAGTGCCACCTTTCACCATACATGCATGATTTCTCAGGGACACCTCAATGCATTGTGTGCATGTGCTTCTTTTTTTTGTGCATATCTCTGCTTTTTTTGTTTGTGTGTGTGTGTGTTTGTCCTTTTTCTGAGGAAGGGGAGGTTAGGTCAAGTTAATTATCCTCTGCTTTTTTGTGTGTCCACCACTAACAGGAAATTGGGTATAACACACCATACCACAGATCATAATCATATCTGTGAGGACAAGCAACAAAATGTGGAATCTCTTACTGATTTGTGTTTTCCATAAGCTGTAATCTGATGCAAACTGTTTGTGTTGTACTTGGCTCCATGCAGCATGCTATACAAAATCTGTTCCTGTTTCTGCATTGTTTGGCATGTACCTGAAAACATTGAAAAGAAGAATTTAACTGCCTTAACTGTACTGTCTGGTTACCATAACACTTGTGTTTCTAAAACCCAGACATGCCCAAACCCTCTGAACTCAGTATTTATGTTAAAGCAGCAGCAGGATATTAACTAGCTGTGTTTACTTACTTTGCCTGTATACAACTGTTGTCCTGAAAATCTTCCATCTTCGATTTATAGCTCCTTCATAGAGGAATACTGCCAACATGGCTAATCAATTTGCCTCTGCTTCTATCTACACAGAATTAGTTTTCCTTCCTCCAGCTATGTTGCTCTGAAAAATGCACAATTTTGCTGTTATGCTGGAGGGAATAAAATACACAGTATTACAGACACGTGAAAAAGGCTCTTTTCCTTTTTTAAGTCATGCTATTGCAAGGCTTATTTTGCCTCAGTTTTGGGATGCTGGAACACTGTGGGCTACTATTTTGAAGAGTCATGAATGATAACCAGCCTCTGGACTTACTTCCACCACTTCAATGCAGAATGCTGGTAAATTAGCACTCTTATCCCCTTCCTGACAGCACAAGTCAAAAGCTTCAGTTCTGGCAAGGATTGCTGGGGCAAGAATATTGCCCAAGCCCTTGAATGACCACCTGAGGCTGATGTGTTGGCTGATAGGATTTATTCACCATCCAGGGCTCCCATAGAGCTTCAAATGAATATTTTCTGTTGGAACAGTTTTGACTGTTTACAGTATCACTGAACCACTGAGCTACTTAGAATCTGATATCGTGCCTCCAACCTTAAATCCGGTTGCCCTAAGCAGAGTAGGTTACATTGTTGTCAGATCACTGCAGTGGCAGTGCAAACAGACCCCAAAAAATGATATGGTCTCAGTGCCCAGGTGTGCTCAAAAACAAGGAGGGAGGGAAAAACTCTTCCTTTCACCATAGAGGCAGAAAGGAGCCCACAGTTCTGCCAGATTTTTCAAACAGATACTGAAGAACAGAAGGACACTGAAAACTTAAAATGTGCACAGCCCTTATCTCTTAAGGGCAGCAACCACAAGGAATTATGCCCTGGCAGGCCAAGAAAAATCAGTCACAAGGACACAAAAATACCCAGACCCACTGTGATCAGTGTACATTAGGTATATTTTTATTTACAGAGTAGAGATGCCTAATCAGTTATAAGGTTAGACACCCAAAAATTCAGCTTTTTTTTGTGTAAAAGTATATAAATATGTACATGAGATTCTATGAAGTAAAAATTATTAACTGTGATACAGTTAACATTCACTACTATCCTTATGCTAACAGGCACCTCTTAAAGCTTAAATGCTGATTTCAAGATACCTTCTATAAAACAGCTGTAACTAGAAGGGCAAAAATTCTGTGCCATGAACAGGCTTTCAGAAGAGACTAGTAAAATGTCTTCGTAATAAAGTTTGCCAGGATAAAAATATTGCTTCATCCCTCCCACTTCCCCACCCTGTAAGAAACAAATATTCCAAAACAGTTGCAGAATTGCAGGAAGTAGTTTAGGATTACTTTTTTCTTCTTCTTTACTTTTCTGTTTAAATTAAAATATTTTTATTTCAGTATTTTATGACATTTTAAGGAAGCTGCAAAAAAAATGCAGCTTTATCAAGCATTGTTATACAAAAATCTCAGATGTGCATCCATGGGGCTGAAGATAAGAGTGGTATTGTATGAGCTATCCCTTTCCCCTAGAACTATATACCTGATTTGGAATGATGGAGAGACTTTATAGAAAAGACATTGGACAGCAACTGAGGAAAGGGATTAGAAAATTATTGGCAGGACAAATAAAACGCTCCAGAGCCTCTCAACCTCCTTGCTTCCTTATTTTAAATGCAATTCTGCTTCAGTATTTTATTTGTCTCGCTGTTGTTCTTCGTGCTGGAGATAGTTCAGGACATAAAGGACAACTTGATAGCAGAAAATGTACTGATCCTGCAAGGAAAAGGAAATTACAGAACATATGAAAAATGCCTGCACTACCTAAGTGCTCTCACTTGCACTTCACAATTGCACAGCACTTTCAATACTAATTATACTCTTCAATAATAAAACCACCACAACCACCAAATCCCAAAGAAAACAAAACACCCCAAACAACAAAAAGCCCAAACAAAAAGGCCACAGTGGAAAAATTCACAACCTCATCTTAAAACAAACACAGACATGACTCTGCCACTGAAGATGTATTTCATATGGGACATTTATCCTCCTTTCACACCAAAACCACCTAAAGGAGATTAGGCACTTGATATAAGCAGAAATGAAGACAGCAAGTGAATTTCAAGGACTTGCATCAATGCCAGCTAATAGAGAGCTCAGAGGACAGTGCAACTTCTTACCTTAATCTCAGTGATAGAGGTGTGGGGGCTGATACACGTTTTAGGGTGTGAGGTGGGCATGGGGCTGATCGTTTAGTGGTTTGATTTCAGGGGTTTTTTTTAACTATGACTTCACAGTTCCTTCCCATTCAAAGAAAGAGTGTAGATTTTACCAAGACCTTGTGACAACCATCTCTAAAGTTAATTAGCTCTAGATCCAGATTATTCATAAAAGGTTGCACTTCTGGCTGAAAATCTTCCCAAAAGAGATCTCAAGACATAGCTGTAAGTATCAGTGATTCACGTGATTCACAGCAGCTACAGTTAGGCCTTCTTTTCATTTTATAATGCAGCTTTAAGCCAAAAAAGCTTAGCTGACTTCCTCTATACACACACACTTTTGAAGATGAAAACACACAATTTTTTAAACACAGTTATAAACACTAGCCGTTTTTAACATGCTGCATTGTTTCAAAGTGTTAAATACATTCTGCTACTCATCTGATTTAATTCTTGTGACACAAATGTCACATTGCAGTGCACAAAGACAATTGCTGTGTGCATCATGAAGTTCTCTGGCACTTCAGATGGTTCAGTGAAGGCCTGGGGAATCCAGACTCACCTCTGTCTGAACCATTCCGTGTCTCTGCAGACGCATCGTGCGCACCACGTCCGAGATGTCAAACTACCAAAACAAACAGCAAGTTAAACATTCAAAAAAGACAGACATGCAGAACAAAGAAACATCTCCAGCATCAAACCAGGGAATAGAATTAGGCATGTTAGTAGTGAAACAAATAATTCACTATAGCCTGTGTTTGTCTGGTAGGTAAAGCAGCATGTGCCATCTCAGGCCAATCTGAATGTGGCCCCACATCAGACACTCCCCCCTTCTCTTGTGTTCTTTCTGTACACAAGCCCTCTTGCTTACTCTAAGCTAAGCTTGTAGAAAAGAGAGTCTTAGACTTTCAGAGGGTGCTTAGAAACTCCACTGAGCTAAGCATGACATAGCTTATCTTCCTTAGAAATTCACCACAGTTTTGCTACCCCAGGCCACTGAGGGACATGAACATAAGGGAGCTAGCACCCTCCTGTGGATCACCCTGGAAAGCAATCCCTGGTTGTGCTGGAAAAGTTGATTTACACACCCCTTCCACCAATTGCCCAAGCCATCATAGCAACACAATTTTTCCCATGCCATGTGCCAGAAGTCCACTATGGTAGAAGATGTCCCTGCAACATACTTCAAGTGGCACCTGCTTGCTGAGGTTCCCTGAGCTAACCCAAGAGCCACTGGATATTGGAGCCCTCCCCATCTGGGATCACCAACAAATAAACATGGTATTGCCAACAGCATGGCACACTCTTCAAAAGTTTGCGTGGATTCAGTGGAACACATTTCCTGCAGGTCAGAAGCACCACTGAGCCCATCCCCCAGGATACTCACCTCGAGGTCTCTGCTGATCAGCCCCAGGACCACATCTATACAGATGAGGGTGCCCGACCTCCCGATGCCTGCACTGCAGTGGGTGATGATGGGTCCCGACTTGTGGACGTGCCGCATGTAGGAGATGAAGGTGAGCAGCTCATCTGGCTGGGAGGGGGTGTCGTGGTCAGGCCAGGCAATGAAGTTCAGGTGGGAAATCTGTCGCACTTCACCTGTCTGAGGTTCAAAAACAACACCACCATTTGGCATGTGGCAAGAATAAAAAGAAAGAAATTGAGTTCTTAAAGACAAGTCTCAGAACAGAGATATTTGCCCAGTGAAGGTGCTTTGTAATTCAATACAAGAGCTAAACTGGGAACAACTAGTAAGTAATTTAAAAGTATAAGGTTCACTGTGCAGACTGAACTGATCACACAGAGGAGACAACCAGGCAAGCTGAATTATTAGTGAATTTCATATCCCTACATATGTTTCTGAGGCCAATGGGAGCCAAAATTTAGAGTCTCATTAGTGTAATGAAATCACAGCCTGGCCCAAATTCTTTCTCCTGTAAAGGTCACAGAGCAATACAAGCTGCAACGAGGAACAGCTGCCCAGTAAGGATCACTGGGCAAAGAGGAGAAGCCCTGGGTTGCCTCTTGATGTTGACAATGCAACCGAAAGCAGGCAAGCCAGAAGTATAAGGATAAATATGGCAACAGTCAGAAAAAACTTTAAGTATGCAGAATTAGATTCACTCACCTGAATCTCCTCGAGCTCCAGCACTCTGATGATGAAGCCCTTCAGCTGCTGAAGTCTCACAAGAGCAAGGCGTAGTCTGTCATTGATCATGGTGGTTTTATTGAGCACATCTGGCCAGTAACGCTGACACTTTATCTTTTCTCCCTCGACCTCCTGAGTCATCATGGCAATCACAGTACAGTTTTGCTCCCAAACCATTTGCCAGAAATCTGCTACTGTAGTAGGAAGAGGTCCTTGGCATGCAATGTAAACGAACTCCTCGTTCCCCACGGGCATGCGGATGAAGCTGGCATTGATGTATCCACCTTCAACCCCGAGAGGGACTCTGGTGGTGTCATCTGTCACCCCCACACAACAGAAAGACCCCACGTTAGGTGTGCACGTCAGCAGACCTTCACGCAACACAGGTGTTGAGCCTTACACACTCACACAGCACTTATCTCCACAGATGCTTCCACAGCTTGCTTTAATAGAGATAAATCACTTAAATACTTAATTTGGGGCACTAATCAGTACTTTCAATAAAGAAAAAGATGTCTGCAGGAGAAATAGAAATCCGCAGACAGGTGGGATAAGCGATTTGAACTGCAGCAGCTCTGAAAAACAGAGGTTGAGTTTTTCTCACAGAGAACTAACCTCTGTCAGTTCTTACTTCTCAACACCTAACAAGCAGAATTTTATGGCAGGAAATTTACGGACAATAGTACATATGTCTGTTTTTCCAATTCTGCATGGGTAAAACTAAAAAAACCTTGTCTGGTTCCACATGTATACATCATTTATAGGATGATCATTTATAGGACATGGGATTTGCTGAAACAACTGAGAAGTCTGTGAACATCCACCCCTACCTACCACAGCACAGTAGTATATTCTTCACTGATCTTAAACTGCTTTATAAATGCTTGCTTTTCATCCTTACTAGGATTAGGAATCAAACCATCCCACCTCTGATCTGATCCATCTGACCATACAGGTGGTGACAGAATATCAACTGTGAATTTCAAATGAGTTTGGACTTACAAGGAAGTATGTTTTTATATCTGTTCTTTCTCCTGTTCTCCTTTGCTTGTCCAATCAAACACTGATCCAGGGGTTTTAACTCCTGAAGGTTCTGTAAAGAAGCAATTACATGTGCATTAGGAAAGCACTGACTGGTAATAACAGTAAGAGTGGTTATGTTATTGAGTTATTAACAAACAGAATAATTAAATATCAAATCCTAATGTGGATATGCAAAATAATGCAGTCAGAAGAAGGAATCTTTTACACAGACAAGAAAATGAAATTAACGAAAAAACCCCCAAAATCAAACCCCACCTAGTATCCAGTAAATATCTCAAAAAAGAGATCATGTAACATGGCTAACTTAAGACATTGGAAAGAGAGGTTTCACATTCAGCAGCTGGACTTCACAGCCTTTGTCTACGCCTGTTTAGATCATTTTCACTTGGTAATTTACCAGAAGCAAGAATGATGTAAACACTTACAAACAGAATTCAAACTGATCTCATCTCTCAGCAGCTTGTGGGAGAAGGGAGAGAAGTCTTTGGTGTTAAGTCTTTTCATCTCTTTTGAGCTTCCAATTAGAGAGCTGTGGTATTCAAGGCAGTGATGATCCAGCCGTTCTATTTTTGGTTCATACTGGGAAAAAGGACTTTAAAGGACAAGTAGTTACTCACTTCAATCTCTTTAGAAGGAACTCCCTGTTCCAGCAATCCACGCAACATCCTGATCACTGACTTCAATTTGGCTCCTGAGTATTTGCCTCCAGGGAGCACATTCACAGTAGGGAGTGCAGAGATCTCTTCGTTTGTCACTAGGGGGAAATCTAGCAAAAGACAGAAATATAAATACATAGCTAAAACCAGGGAAACATGAACAGTAGCTCACAGCTGGATTTGCATGTTGCTGTTCACCACTGCACTACCTGTTTTCTCTTGAATGCCCCCATACACCAGAGAGAACATACAGCTCTCCTCTCAGTTTGACAGGCAAAACCAAATTAACTAGCAAAACCAGTAAGACACAAAATCAGCTCTGATGATTCCAGTAACTAAAGGGAGTATTTTCCTGAACTTCCAATAAATACATTGAAACAAACTTCAAGAACATTTTAAATGTAAGTTCTTCACAGAGTAACCTATGAAAATGGACACACAGGGATGACTTCAGAACTCTCCATATTACAGCCTGTGACTTGTTTTTAGCACTAATACTCAACGTCTATATAGCACATCTTACAATTATCACTTGGAAGGACACTTCTTTCCCAATACAGCTTGCCTCCCATCAGGCCTTCAGTGCTTTGCTGAAGCACAACAAAATTCATAAACCTAGAATCTCTCTGGTATTCCAATTAGAAGTGTCCTAAATCTACTGACTTAGTCTGAAGTATCACATGGATTATCCTTCTTTCTTTTAATGAATGCAAAGGACTGCTGTATATGAACTTCAGGAACCGACATTTCTAATGCTAGCTCAAAATTCTGCCAAACACATCAAACTGCACAGTTCCACCCTGCCACATTGAGCAGCACTGGAAGAATGACAGTCAAGATAAAGTCACTAAGTCAGATTAGTGCCTAATCTGAGCTGGTATGTGAAGCACATGATATATCTATCTAATCACAAACATATATTTATTGTTACAGCTTTTGTGATACTGGTACTGAAGAAGGAAGTATCTCAGCTGGTCCCAGGTCTTCTACAACTACAGACACAATGTTGCCAATACTTGTTCCTATTAACTCTCACACACTTACCACACAAACATGTAGTGATCCTTCCCAGTGCATTGCTGAGCTGTTAGAATCCCCCTCATACCTGCCATGACACCCTAAAAACATATCCAGGATGTCTCAAAATTCACTTCTGTCTATTTAATGTGACCCTGAAGTTTTCCACTGATTATGTTAGATGTCCTTGCCTTTATTTACACGTTCCTGGCTGACTGATTCAATTGGCAGTTCATCGCTTCCCCACGTGATTTCCTCCTCATCTGCCTGGCTCAAGGAAGGCTGTGGAGGGGATCTATAAGAGGACAAGGTATGGAAGTAAGAAAGAACACCTAGAACCAACACATTTGCAACCTAGTTAAAAAAACAACAACAAACAACAAACCCCACCAGAAAATAATTTATAGTTACAGTTATTTCTGGACTGGAGCCCTAGCAGTGATCTCAAAAACCTAACTTTTTTGCCATCCCCCCCCAAGGGGATCTGAAAAAGGTAACAGTGGAAAAAGAGTCAGGAATACACAAATCTAGTAATAACTACCACTGCAATTATTTTTCAAAGGCTAAGCAATTAAATAGCATCCAACAGCAGATTTGTACCACTCATACAACTCACTACACTTAAGTATCTATTTTCAATTGCAAGTTTACTAGCTTTGTTGAAGATACTGATGAATGTATTAAGTATTTTAGGTCATAATGTCACTGCTTGTGCAAAGTCTCAACCCCAAACTTTCCCACAAGCTTAACAACATAAAATCATATACATTTTCACTGAAATATCTCTTAGACTAAAATTATTTCACTAAGAAAAACAACCTTGGGGATATCTAAAGTTCAAAGTGGCTCAAAGGGACAGCTAGCTAGTAACTTGGTCAGGCAAATGCTTCATTCTCCATGGAAAAAACAGTAAGCCCCAGGCATCCAAAAGGGAGCTGATGGAGCAGAAGGACTCTACACTTGAGTTGCAGTGGTCTAAAACCAGAAGATGGAACACTAATGAAGCTTGTATAGATTTGAACTGAAGACAGCATTGTTTGAATGTTTTATTCACATCCAAGTACCGAGTTGCTAGCACAATGCAAATTATGTTATTTGGAGACACCTGAACACAGTCCAGTTACTTGCTACAACCACGTTATCAAAGGAACAAATAAAAGCTGGGCATAGTAAACCACAAAGCTGATTAGTATTCAGGCAAATTACAAGTTTTTAAGTAAGGAATAGACCAAGAGAACAATTCAACAAGACACTGCACAGCTATTTTATTGGGTTTGCTTTGGGGGTGGTTTCTTGTTTTTTTATTGTTGTTTTTCTCTCATTCCAACATATTACACCTCAGACTTCCAGACTTGACAGGTTTGCTTTCAAACAACACTAGAAAAGAAATCCTACCTTTCTGGCACAGCTTTTACTTCACAATAGTCTTCACAACCATTTACATGTGTTGGCTAGAAGAAGGAGTATTTCAAAATACATTAAAAGACATAGTTGTAACATTTGCATACTGCAGATTTTAAACAATTAACAATTACAGGACTATTTCTGAAGGGTAGTAAGTTCAAAGCAGCACATAATGGAAGACTTTCCTCTTTTAGACATCTCATTAACCCAAAATAACAGAGGACGAGAACACTGAGCACTTGGAAAGATACTCTACTGTAAGAAGGCCACAAAGCTATATTAAAATCATTCTTGACTCACAGCAGCAGTAGAGTCACCTAAGTCTTCCCCAGTTGGCTTTTTTTGTTTCTAATACTTAGAAACCCTTTATGAGGTAAGCTTGATAGTGAAAATTTCTGCCTCAGAGCTGTCAAGCCACAGTTCTACACTGTAGATATGTAACATAACAGGGCACTACCTCTAAAGGACACACCCTCCTATTCACACCTTCCTCAGCAGACAATGAAGACTCAGCTCTGAGGAAGGCATTTCCATCTTTCTTTCAAGAAAACCTCTACAAAATCATTAAACATTTTGGGCCAACATGCTTTTCCACTGCCATACCAGGACAATTTTACTCGTGGCTCTCCCTGGAGCACATTGACACAGAGCCAGATTCCTGATTTGATTTTCAGCTCTACTAACTGGACAGAAAGCTGCAAGAGCCAGGATGCTCTGGAGAGACAGAGTTCTGCTGATTTGAAACAAGAGACAAACCCCAGGCATCTAGTGACTGATGTAAAACAGGACATATAATAACACAAAGTAAACCACATACAGAAGTTGTTTAAGCTAATGAACTTATCCTAGAAAAAAGCAGCAGGAGAAGGAGTTTCAAATCCACATTTTGGACAGTAAAGTCTACACAGCATTCATTTTCACTGTGACTGCTTCCCTTCTTTGAACAGGAATCACTGAAATCTTTTAGATTAAGAAGTTGAAGTAGCATTAACAAGCTAGTTTATTACCACCCTTTTTGAAAAAAAAGCTGATGGACTTCATGTGATAGTGTAAAATAACTATATGCTTTGTTCCCTTATATAGGTAATTTATGATAATCATATGCTATTTAAAAATAAATACTTATACACCATTTAAAGCTACTGCCTACAGTGATGTTTTCATTTAAAGGACATGTAATGTTGTTTCCACCAGTTCTATGCCAATATGGAAAAAAACTGAAAGAGCATCTTCCAGTTTCTTGCCATCCTACCTCTGAAAAATCTTCAGGTAGAGATGATCCATCACAGTCTGTGTCCTCAGACTTATCTTCTGTCACCCTTCCATTCATCTCTAGTGAACAGGAAAATCAGGGGATACAGAATAAACACACCAGAAAATGCCCAGGAGCCACCCTCTCACAGTCATGAATCCTGTTCCACCTGTCAGGCACTAGACAGGGAATACAGGTGCTATTATAACCAGGAAACACTTTTTAAGGCCCTTTGCTACCAGCATGTTGGGAAAGAGTTTTTACTGTATAGGATAATCAGACTTTAGGTTTCTTTATTGTATAACTGGAACAGCTGCCATGGTATGTGAGGTTGTCTGCACAGAGTATCTGTTCACACCATAACTGGTGGACAGGCTGCAGTGACTAAGTTACCACATTCCCCAGTGGTTTTTCTGCAATTCAGTCAGATTTAGGCCAGCAGTACATCCAAACCAGGATTCTACTCACTCTTTGTATTAACAAAATGTAATTAGCACATGCCAGATAAAATCTGACTTGTATATGTCTGCTATGGAAGCACCCTGCTGCCATATCCTATGGATTCAACTCATCTTCAGCTGCAAAGGACAGCCTACAGGAAACTGGAAGTACTGGAGCTCCAACGATATTCCTCAGCTGAGATCCTGGCACAGCCAGAGCCTCAGTGATCCCTGACTTCTAATGCAATGAGCAATGACAATAACCCAATGACTTTGAAGTCATGACCTGAAATAATTATAATTTTGGAAGGTGCATCTTTAGTTTTAGAAGGAATCTCTACAGAAGTAGCAAGCATCTTGCTTGAATTTTTGGAGCATTCACACATAGTGTGACACCACAAAGGAACTACAAATCCTAATCCTCACTACATTTGAGTTAATAACAAGTAAAACTGAAGAGATGGAATGAAGGAAAAGAAAGGTGTACAGTCAGAAGGAGGTATTGAAAAAAAGCCAGTTTTTCTAAGAGACAAAGCAGGTTGGTAATTTGTTTGGTTTTGAGAGATCTCAACACATTTCCAAGCTGTGCAATCTGAAATCAATGGAATGCTGAAATGCTTCAGCACGCCAACATGACTGCAGCTGCAGGACCAAGCACCTAAAGAATGAGAATTTCAGTCAAGAGACAACTCTAGAATAGGAATAATTTCCCCAGATCACTTAAAGCAAAATTCAGATTTTTCAAACCAGAACCGCACTTATTACATTGCATCTCAAATTCATGTTAATCAGCAACTATTTGTCTGTGTTCAAGTTGGGAAACCTCCTGTTCAGACATCAAATCAATGTCATTCAATTCTCCCTGCTGACAAATCAATTGCCAACTTGGTACCTTGTTTCAAAGAGTTTTGCTGCCAGTGATATTCCTTTTTAATGGCTGGCGTTACCTGGAAGGTGATTTTCTGATGCAGTCTTCTTCAGATGCAGAAGACTCTGACCCTCTGAAGTTGCATTATTCTGATTTAAGAGGTTCTGGGCTTCCTCATCTACAACATCCAACAGATACTGGACAACTTCATTGTGGTCATCCTCATCATAATACTCATCATCTGGAACCTCTGTTCCTGAAGACAAATAGTGCAAAATGAGAAGTTTTCCCAGTATAGAATGGTTTGGGAGAATTAATTTAAAGAGGCAGACACATGGCATTATTTCTATCTCTTACCATGGCCTTCCTTTATTTTTCTCCAACACAAAATCCAATTTCTGTAAATCTACTTTCAACATCAACTAACTCCTATAAGGCAAAGCACAAGACTTGGAAATGATCTTCTAGAAGTGGCTGCCAGCCTAACACTTACTTATTTCAGCATATTCAACCATGCCATGATTCTGTTGCACTGGTACAATAAAGACAGAATAATGCAGTCCTCATCTCACCTCCTCTTACCTGATTTGTCAATGTGTTTAGGAAAATCTGACATCTGATTGGTAAATCCAAGGGAAGGTGAATCTTCTGCTCCTGAGAAGTTCATTAGTGCTTTCGTGCGATGGATATTGTTTTCTGTATTGCCCTGAGAAGGTCCTAGCATGCCATTGCCATTGACCTGAGAAAGCCAAGAACAGTACAAATTAACTCCTGAAGAGCCTGGCAGTTTGTTGAAGCAGCAAACAACCACTGAGAAGTTCTCATCTCTCCTCAGCAGCAAACAAAAACCTCTGTTCATATCATCTGAGATACCTGGGTGATGGGTGGGAAGTTCCACATGACAAGAGCAAACAAAAAAAAATTAAAGCAACTAAGAAAAAACCCCACATGCTGATGAAGCAGCAGCTTCTACAAGAGAACATATAGTAGTATTTAACATTATTATAACCCCTATAAAATGTATGCAAGCTTCAGTATTTTTGGTCCCACAAAACAGCATTTTTAAGGAAAAAGTAAGCGGAAAAAATAAAGAAAACCACCCAGCAAATATAATATGAAAGCATCTGCAGAAACTGTGGGCTGAATGGAGTATTCTGGATGATAGCCTTGCATCCTTCTCATAAGGATGACAATTTGTCTTTCAACAAAGTAATGCCAAAGAAAGAGCAGACCAATGAAAAAAACTTGCGTATTTATAATGATCATTGCTTATTCATGTTAATTTATAACAGTGGGTTTGTATCCTTTGATCAACAGATTGTTTCATTCGTTTATTTAGTTTTAAAAGTGTTTGAAGTAGATTCTTTTCTCTGGTTAATGGCAACAGGCACAAGAGAGGAGCATTTACCTTGGGCCCATAAGCATCAGTTGACTTTTCTGTTTTATTACAGGGATCACCACAGGAACAACCTAAACAAAAATGGGGAAAAAACAACAACTTTTTCTCTGAAATTAAATTAGCCTCATCGATTATTTTTATAAAAGAAGCAAGGTATTTAATACTATGTTACAACATGAGTAGCATTTCTGCCTGGTTTCTGTGCATTGCCAAACTTCTATTTGAACGACTACACTTCATATAATGGCTTTTTGAATGTTCTATTTAATGGGATCAGAAAGGATGAATGCTAATACAAGTAACCAACTCAAAGCAAAGAGAAATTTTGATAAATAGTTTAACAACTTACAGTGGAAACATGCACCTTTGAGAACAGCATTGATTCCCTTTTCCTCAAAATGTACAAGATAAAACCCAACAAATACCTGTCATTGACTTTTTCTTTTTTTAAATATTACCTGACATCTCGGTCCTTCTTCAAAGGAACCCTTCTGCTCTATATTAGAGAGAATTTCTAAACTATACAAGAAATGACATCATAAAGACATTATTGCTGAATCTCTTCTCATGGAGATTTTAGAAGAAAGATCAGGCAAACTCCTGTTGGAGCTTGTCACAATAAGCTGGACTAGGATAGGATCTTACAGCCCATATCAGTTCCTTTATTTTTATAAACAGCTGCACTTCATTTGCTATGAGTAAGCACACAAATCTTACCATTAGCTTTCACTGGCCATAAACTTGAGTTCTCAGGGCTCCTGGATTTTGGGAACACTGCATGACCATCTCTGTGAAAAGAAATATTTACAGGCATATTAATTAAAGAAAACGAGTAAATCCCAGTGATCATCAGATACTGAAGTAAGCAGTACTACTGGTAAAACTGCTAATCATTCCCAACCAACTTGGTGTCATTTGCAAACTGAGTGAGGACACGTCCAGTCCCCTCTTCCAAATCATCAGTAAAGGAATGAAATTGGACTGGCCCCAATACTGAGCCTTGGGGACACCCCACTAGCACCATTCACCATTAACTCTCTCACTCCAGCCAGTTTTTAACCCAGTGAAGAGCACCTCTCCAAGCCATGAGCTGCCAGCTTCTCCAGGAGAATGCCGTGGGAGACAGTATCAAAGGCTTCACTAAATCCAGTAGACACATCCACAGCCTGTCCCTTATCCACCAGATAGGGAACCCAGCCATGGAAGTAGATCAGGTGGGCCAGGCAGGACCTGCCTTTCCTGAACCCTTGCTGGCTGGGCCTGCTCCCCTTGTCCTGTACATGCTGTGTGGTCACACTCGAGGTGATCTGTTCCATAACCTTCCCGAGGTCAGGCTGACAGGCCTATAGTTCTCTGGATCCTCCTTCCAGCCCTTCTTGCAGATGGGTGTCACACTGGTCCACCTGCAGTCACCTGGGACCTCCCCAGGGAGCCAGGACTGATGACAAATGACGGAGAGCGGCTTGGTGAGGTCCCCTGCCAGCTCCTTCCATATCCTTGGATGAATCCCATCCATCCTCACAGACCTGTGTGTGTCCGAGTGCCACAGCAGGCCTCTGACTAACTCCTCCTGGATTTCATGGGGTCTGTTTGAACACTTGTAGCTCACAGCTGGACGCAGCCTTGCGTTCTCAAGAAGCACAAAGCACAGCAAGTACCACGCACCCTTGTGCTCCACTGCAGCACAAAAGCTGTAAATTTACAGACCCTTTCTGAGGAGTCAGACCTCAGCAATATGTGGTGAATTTCCAGTCATACCAGGAACAGGTTTTACTGATATACTCCTACATACACTCACACAATCATGCAAGAAAAACAAAAAGTACAGAGAAGCATTTGCTTCCAGAACACACCTGGTTGCTTTGAGCACCACTGTTGGAAGACATGTTTCCAGCATTCTTTTGGCTTCTTTCAGAGTCATTCCTTGTGTGCTTACTCCATTAATGTAATGGATAATATCTAGTACATGGAGACTCTCCTCTCTGGCAGCAACCGATTTGGGGAGAATGCCACTAATATACACAACTTGATAAAGACTGTCATGGCCTCCTGATAACAACAAACCTTCGCAGGGAAAGAAGAGGAAAACAACCAAAATCAAGGGTTTTTTGTAATCAAAGGGGAAGATGGTTCTTTAGGGCAAAAAGCAGATTAATTCCATGTTACCTAGCTCCTCCTTATGGCACATTAGTGTAATGTCAGGCAGCAAATGAGGCAACACTGGCATCTTTGGTAGCTCCAGAACACGCCCCAGCACTAATCTGACAGTCCTTGGGGCAGCTCGGAGAAAGCTGACCGCATCAGTATGGCTCACGTTAGTGACATCGATGTCATTAACCTGCAACAACAAAAGCATCACAGGTGTCCTTGTTAGGTCCAAGCAAGACAGCATTACTGAGGAAGCATTTATTGCTGCTCTCAGCTGCTATTGAACCATGCCTCTCAGAGGGTGCATGCCTTTGTCCTTTAACCGCATTTGACTTGGCCTACAACACAGTGCACTTTTTTTTTTCACTCAAAGTTGTCCTTTTCATGCAATCCCTGCATATGAAAACATTAATTCTCTCACTTTTATGAGTCGGTCTCCAGGCCGTAGTCTCCCATCGCTTTTGGCAGGATCCTGAACAATGTCATGAATGTAGCAGCCAACATTGTCACTACCTTTGGTCACTGTAAAACCCAGACTGCCCTTCTCTGACTTGGTCAGGGTCACTCGGAGCTCCACTTCCTAGGGGGACAGAACAGCACTTTACAAACAGGCAATCAGAAGAAATACGAACATTTTACTGAATATAAAAGCAGACAACTGATTTACCTACTGATTTAAGTGGGACACAACCCTGGAACAAGACATATTTCTTACCAAGCTCAGCTTAGCTGCTTCAAATAAGCATCTCTAATGAGTTCAGACAGAAACAAATAATGTTTTCCATGGAAATAACATGGGGCCAAAAGTCTATGAATTAAACAAAATTTTGAAGGCACACATCAAAACTCACACCTTATTTTGCCCTTATCTAGCTGCCATATATAAGAAAGGCTCTGCATTTTTAAATATCTCAACACATCCATAACTATTCAGAACAAAATAAGTGAATGTATTTTCCCACAGTCAGACACAATACCATAGAGTTTATCTTGAAACTGAACACATGCATGTGTTTTGCCCATTTTAATTTGCATTAATTTTGATTTGAAAGATATGGATCTGCCTCATTTGCATTAAAAAATAATCACAGAGCACCAAGAAGAATGGAGAAAAACTTTGATGAACGGATAAGGAAAGTACAGTTTCTTATCAAAATGGAGTATTGGCCTGGAAGACCCTCACAACTGGGACATATCAAGATTCAATTTCAATTTTTTTCAATCTTTGAACAGATATGTGAGGCCATGGAAGTCCCTTCTGATACACAAAACATTTCTGTGGTGACAAGAAGTTATCCCAGAAGAGCCTCAAAAATAGGCTCCATCTTGCAGCAGAGCAGGAAGTCTTTGGGATTCATAGTTATAAATGCAGCAAAGAACACGGTCTCCTGACGCCCTTGATGTCTCAATTTATTCTCTGACCTCTGAACAGCCACCCAAAACTGAAAGAGCAGAAGCAAGGTATCTGCCATTTAAGCTTCCTCTGAGTACATGGTTGAGAGGTAGGTAAATATTTAATGCCAAGGTTTCCAGGATGAAATGACTCATGAAATGGACATATATACATCCACACATGTACACATGGATGCCTCCACGTACACAGAGGGAAATGTATCAGCTCCTCAAGAGCCCACACAGAAAATGCCTGCATTTCTGCCATTCATTGATTACAAATGGCAATGTATGTGCCATTTATAAGGCACAAACTCAGATTAGTGCAAGTGTAACCTACAACTATCCCATTGGGAAATTAATGTGCTTAATTTCTATCCACTCTCAAAATCATGGCTAAAACAACCACAGCAGGACACTTATACTCCTGAAAGACAGAAACAGTGTATTACTGGCTCATATTCTTCAGCATTTTTTTCCAGTTGGGTGAGTAATGAATCTATTTCTCCCAGGTGTGAAGTCAGCTCAGAGACAGGAGTAGCAAAACAGTCATTTATTAACATGGACGTGGTAACTTCAGGGACGGTTCTACATGTTGGGATCACTGGCAAATCCAAAGGCACATCACTACAAATAAAGCAGAAAAAAGAGAGAAACAGGAATAACTACAATATGGCTGTCACTCATAAATTAATATATGAGCCAAGACTGACTTTATGCAGATCTAAAAAAGCAAATTAAAAGAAATATTTTTATGAATAGGTCCAATAAGCTACTCTTATAAACATCTTATAAACATCTTTGCAGGATGATGAGGATCATTATCAGCAGCATACCTGTCCTCAAGCTCTGCCTTGCCGGGAGCCTCCTGACCAGGATACAGGATGGTGCGAACAGTGTCCTTCTGACCAGGGTGTGCCTCATACTGGCTCTGTGCCCGTGCCTCAGCTTCACCTGAGCTGTGGTACAGCGCAGAACTCCAGCCAAGGCCCACCTGTGCTGCTGACTCCATCACCTCCTCATCACCACTTCTGCTGCTGTCACTGTAGCTGTCTCTTCTGGAGGGAGATTTTAGCCTTTTCTTGCTCAGATCAGTAGTTTCATTTTCATCTGAGCTGTCACCTTGTTCTCCATTTGATGGACCAGAAACTTCTCTGCCGACCTCTGGAAAAACTTGTTGGGGCGAATGGATAGGGGTCTACAAGAGCAAAAGCATTTAATTCATCATAATCCAGTTCTGATGACAAAAGAAAGTTTCAAAGACTGCAAAAAATGACCAAAACCAAGGAGTCAATGGCTACTGACTGAACTGTAGAAACATATCACAGCACAGTTCCAAAAAGTTCAATGCAACTTCGGCCAAGACAAAGTGTGCATAACTTTGAAACTTATGCTGCTAAAAACCTTTAAATTCATCTAAGGAAAACAAAATACTTGAGCTTCAGAAAGCCTATTGACAGATGCTTTTAAACTATGTCCTGCAATCTTCTATGCAACTACCATGAAATCCCTTCCAAGCAGAAGCTGAGGCTCACAGAGCTACTGAAGTCAAATCAATCTCACAGAGGAGGGAAACAGAGAAGCTGTCAACCAAAAAGCAACAAAAACATACAAAACCTAAGACAATTTATGCCAAATGGTGACTGTTAACCAAGTTATTAACTCCCACGAGAATGAATAACAATTTTGCAAATTGTCACATATTACCAAGAATTATGTCAGCCAGCAGACAGAAAAGGTTTAAAAGCTTTATTTATGCTTTCATGGCCAGATTCTTGTGTACATGAACATATCTATCTTTGATAATGTAAAGAAAAAATTGGATTTTCCTCTTCTCTTAATATAGACATTGTTTTATTAAAGTTCTTGTTAAAGTTCTATAAAGTTCTATTAAGGTTCCTGCTATTCCACATTACAAACAGGTCTATTACAGGAGGAGTTATTTGTATTATTAATTTGCTCAATTGCTTATCTCTCGCTCCAGTCCTAACTTCACTTAAATTTGTATTTGTACATTTAAACTTCTCTCATCAGACTTGAATGATTTTATTGCTTGAAAATAATGTTAAAGTAACTCAGAATCACAGAATCAGAGTATCCTGAGATGGAAGAGATCCACAAGGATCATCCAAATCCAATTCCTGGCCCTGCACAGGACAGCCTCAGGAATCACACTCTTTGCTTGAGAGCCTTGTCCAAATACTTCTTGAACTCTGGCAGATTTAGTGCTAAGATGAATTCCCTGGAGAACTTAAATTGAAGACCTGTCTCCATTACTTTTACACTTTCCTGTATTACGGAAAGCCTCATTTTCAGGCAATTGGTCCTCTACACACTCTTCTGCTGAAATACATTTCATTTTCACTTATTCAAGTATCCTAAAATGGCCTTCTGTTCTCTCAATTTATTTACTGGAGCATTTTGAAAATATTCTTCGGGACACCTCTAATTTCCAGGAGGTAAATATAACAACCTTTTCCCTGTTTTTACATACATCAACACCATATTGGTGTTTTGCAGAATATCCTTCACAGAAATATCCAATTTCTATCTGATATCAGCTTCAAAACATTGGGCTGCAAAGAAATCTCTGCCCCAGAAACACAGTATTAAATCTATTCCTCATGTCTTAGGTTACAAAATGGAGGAAAAATGCTTTTGAAGCCATACATTCCTTTAACATTCACACAAAGCAGTGCACTCCTAAGGGATTCATTCCAAGAACTACACTTCTGTGAGCACTCTCCCCATTATTCCATCTGCATCTTGCATTTAACTATCTCACCTACCCACCAGATTGAATAAATGAACCTTAAATAGCAAATGATGTTAAAAAATTCACATGGCAGACACCTTACCAGCAATGAAGGATCGATGTCTGGTAGTATTCCAGACGGCGGCCGGCAAAGGAGCAGAGAGACCTCTGGAGATGTTCCCCTCAGAGCTGAGATGACTTCCTACGGCCACAAAGGGATTCAGGGTCAGACGCAGGCTTGCAGGACTACCACAGTATGAGTGTCACTGCTGAAGGTACAAACCTGCTGGGACAAACCCTTCAGCGATGCCCCGTTCACTTTCAGAATGACGTCCCCGATCTCTATTTGCCCGCTCTCTGCAGCTGGCTGCCCAGGGAAGAGCTTCTTCACCCTCACAATAGTCGATCCCAGCTGCTCTGGGGTCAGGTTATCTTCACGGCAGAAACTGAACCCCAGGCCCGAGCTGTTCTTCAAGAGTTTGACCTCAAATGTGTTCTCTGTAAAAGAAACATTAACTTATTATTTCCTATAGCACATGGCCATGGAAAGAGTGTCTGGTGCTCTTACTCCAGACGTGACAATGTGCAATCTCCCCCTCACACAGCTTGTCCACTGAGTTGAACAAAAGGGTTACCCAAAAGATCCCCCAAGGTTAAAGAGGACAAAAAGCTGATCAAGACTTCTCAGTCTGTTTGCTTGGCCTGACAGCGTCAATATGCAGAAAGGCAGTGTCTCCAAAGGACTATTCCCTAGGAAGTCTATTAAAGAACCTTTTAAAGCAAAGGACTGTTCCCTAGGAAGTCTATTAAGGAATCTTTTAAAGCACAGAGCGACACACCCTTTCCAGCCACTGATCAGGGATTAGTGAGAGCAGCAACTGGAGTTCCTGGCAGACAGGACAGATCCCATGCAAGAAGACCCAAAGGGATCTGCCGGGGTTCTGCCACCTGGGTAGGCTTCCCTTCACGTGCACAAGTCACCAGCAAGAGAGGCTGAATTAGGTCAACCCCTAGTCAGGGCCACAAATCCTCCTCTTTTAATCTAGCTCCTGATGTCTTTTCTGAGACAGGAACTGCAGGACCCACAGAGGGACTCATTTATAGAGAAATATCTAAATTCCCCTTGGCATCTCTTAGCAGCACCAGATACAGCAGCACCCCCTTTACTTCAACTTTGCTACAGCCTTGGCATCTGAGGCTGGTGAAACAGGGGAACAACATGAAACAGCAAGAGAGCAAACAGTTAACAGTAGTTAAGCAAAGTAACCAAGATGTGAAAGGAAGTCTTAAAAAGAAACACGACAGCACAGAAAGAAAGAGACTGCATTATGTGCAAGGGCTTGGTATAAATTCTAACCTGCTCCATTCCCATCCTAAGAAGTGAAGAAAATATTATGAAACTACAGGATGCTTTGACAGTTAAGACATTTGCTCTGGGTGACCTGACCTGCAGTGACAAAGCTGTAATCCTTGGCATTTGAAGATTCTGTCGCTGGCTTCTCCTGTGGCTCACACTGCCCCACCTGATTTGGGAGCGTGCACTGTGGTGTCACTGGAGCATGAGCCCTGGCCCCTGAAAGCTGACCTTTTTCCAACAGCAGGTGCACCACCTAAAGAGATGAAACGTTCTCCAGTTAACTGGCAACAGTCACAGAGATAGCATGGTCTAGAGAATGTGTTTCCTTCTAATTTCTCAGGGTCCAGACTTTTACAGCAGCAAGTGTTATAGACACTCCCCTCCCCATATATATTCTCCAATTATTCCTTATTTTTAAGGGCTGTTAAATGACAACCTCCAAAATACACTAGTGGACTTGCAAGATACTTGCCAATAGAATAAGAAAGGATTTTCTTCCTATAAAGTTGTGAGGGTGTTAAGAGGTGTCAAAGATAGTGTCACTTGCACATTTGTACAGAGAATTAAGTTAAAAACATTTTATATACTGAACACAAATAGTGTCCTCAGCAGCTCTGAATGTGTACACTCACTGGCTATTTTCAGGTGTGCCAGGAAGCCAAGGAGTCTAAGAAAGCAAACCTAAGTAACCATGACAACACTGGGGAGAATTCCAGTCTTGAGGTTCCTTTACCTCTTTTCACTCATAGAGAACTGGATTACCACAGACAGGAGTAGATCCAGCAGCCACTCACCTGGCCAGTGTTTCTCAGTATTTCCACAGCTTGCTTATGGGTAGCTCCTTCCAAACTAATCCCATTGACAGAGAGCACACGGTCACCTACATTAATAATTTAAGAAAAAGCAGGCAGAGCATCACCTACAAAACATCTATGATGCACAGAAACCTTCAAGTCCGAGCTAACAAGGACAGTTATTTAAGGAAATTCTCCCTCCCCTCCACATTCTGAGTCAAGAAGAGAACTTTGCAAATAAACTATATGGTTCAAATCAAAGGTCTTTTCCAATCTAATGATTCTGTAGGATAATCCCATGTCAAAACTAGTGCTAACCATCAGAGGGATAGCCTACCAGGAAGCTCAGACTCTTTACTTAAAACAAATCTTAGTCCACAGTGGGAATGCTCACTTCAGTGAAGAATGTGGCCTGGCTGACTAACAAGAAGAGCCATAACAATTACAGCATTTTCTGTACTGAGTTGCCAGGCGTGCCAAGAGAGAAGGCCACAAATAACACAAAGCCCTCTCTCTCTGTGCCTGGAACAGAGAAGCATTCTCCATTAACATAGGCTGCTTTAGAGAACAAAAATCCCACAGGCTATCTCCTATTTTTCTGCTCCACAGCCTCAGCATTGCTGGTTCTGCAGTTGCTCTATATTAGTTTTTTAATCTTCACCTGCAGAATTAGCTATCAAGGCAATATTTAAAATGACAACTGCAACTTGGAAAAACAGCTCTTCTTCCCAGTGAAAAAAGTACAAGGACAGGCAGCAAACAGAGTGCTAGTTTCCAGGCCACAGGATATTGTCAAGTCCCTCACAGGCAGTCCTCTGCCCTTTTATCACATTAAGAGTCCTCACTGAAAGAATGGAAATCCTACCTTTTTCTATTCTGCCATCTGCTTCAGCTGCTCCCTTGGGAATAATCGCTTTCACATAAATACCACCATGCCTTATGCTAGTATTTACACCACCCTAAACAGAAAACAAAAATAGGATTTTTAGTCTTTTTTGCAGTTAGAATACCTAGTAATTAAACACAGTGTCACACAAGGAAAACTGTTCTTAGGAAGCATTTTCTACATACTGGCATGTAGAAAAACCAGCAAAACTTTGGTTTCTATCAAAACCAAAATGTTACATCAAGCACGTTCTGTGCAGTCATGCAATTTGCTACGAATGAAGTTGGGGTGGGAAGATTATAAAAACACAAGGCATCACAACGCAAATGCACGAAACAAAATAAATGTCCTTCAGCAGAAACATGTCTGCATTTTGATGGACTTTACATGCTTGCATGCACACCAAAGCTGAGACATGTGCAAGAGCACAGCATGCCAAAGCAGGAGATGCACAACCATGCAGTGTCCTACTCCAACACAACTTCTCTGATGTAACAGGAAATTAAGGAGCGCTGCTTTCTCTCAGCTCAGACAAGTTTGACGGTCTAAGCTGCTCAAGCTGAACTGACATTGTTTTTGCAGGGCCTTGGCCTTTCTGCTGATTGCAGTAGGGGTAGGACTAGATGATCTTTAAATGTCCCTTCCATCCTAAACCATTGTGTGATTCTGCCTCACTGTGCTCCACAGACTTGGAGGGAAGAGGAAGACCAAGAGTGTGTTAATGTTCACTCCCAAAGCACCCAGTATTACAAGTGAAAACTTTAAGCACAGCCAGCTGCACGCCTCTCCTCATCACCACTGTACAGCAAAACAGTGCAGGGGCAGAACGGAGGCTGGAAAAGAACAGGGCACTGAAGACACCACCTGCTCACTCCTTAAGGGAAATCCTTGCATTGGCTGGCATCTTCTACCATCTCTACAAAGCCAGTGCATGCACACAGCAGGTCTGGTGCTACTCAGTAACCAACTCCTGCTCAACTTTTGTTCCTCCAACTGTCTCAAGTAAAGGAACACGACTTTGAATAGACTGGGATGCCCAAATAACAGAATTTTATTCTGCTCCTCTTGCAATCCTAGCCAGATATATGGAAACAGTGCTAGGCTTGCAAACCGTCCCTCCACCAAAAACAGCTGAATATCAAAATATGTTAAAATGTATTTTTTAACACAAGAACAGACTCAATGGAATATGTGTTCATCTCAGTTGTAAACCATTCTCTTCCTCCCTGAAGTGCCACTCTCCAGTACGACAGGCCCTAAACATACAACTACCTTCAAAATCTTATAGTCTGAAGAGAAATCAGTCTTAAAAAGTATATTCCTGCCTCATATTGCAAGAAAGCAGTGTCAGCCAGGTCCCATTTGGGTTTAAGCAGTTTTTTGCTCCCTGCCTTTTCTCCAGCAGAGGGAGAACACTGAACATGGTGAATGTGATTGAGCGTGCACAGATACTCTTGAATAACACTACTGCTTCCACTGCCTGCCGTGCCAGTCTGGGAGGGTCTCCCTTCCTTCCTTGCAGATTTGCCACAAGATTAGGTAGCAAGGGACAAAGACCATCTTGCCTTTTGTACTCACAAAGCAGCATCTGTGATAAGAGTCTATTAGGACTTTGGGGCTCCACCATAAAACAAAAAACAAGAATTACTTAAAGGGCAGATGACAAGAAAATTAATATAAATTAGTAGTATTACTTTTCATCTTTGGTAAGATTAATCACACATCAATAAATCTACATAATTACAGTGATTCCAGAAAATATTTTGCTTCCTTGTAATTTAGCAATTTAATGGGTTGCTGGGAGTAGAGAAAAAGAGAAAACATCTAAAAACCTTGTCAAACAGTACCGTGACACTTATTCCCAAGCCGTTATCTTTTTTTGCTAGTTCAACCTCAAAGATATCTCCAGGTTTAAGAAGCGCTGCAGAAACCTTTTTAGAATTCACTTTGTTTGCTGTATTCGATGAGGAAGCATCCTTTATTTACAAAAAAAAAAAAAAAAAGAGAGAGAGAGAGAAAGAAAAAGAAACAAACAAAACAAGAAGAGACAATGATTTGCCTTTAGAACAGATGTTTGCAGCTAAGACCCTAAAGGGTGGGGGTTTGAGTCAGACACAGCCAGAAGGAGTCCACCTGGCAAAGTACCAATGAGTGAGACTCAAGGCTCACTGCTTCAACTCTTCCATTGCTGCCATCAAACAGGTTTAGCACAGAAATACACTTGGCCTTTAGCAGCCAAGTCTTTACTGTCCAAGCTGGTTACAGAAGACAGAAACTAGTACTTCAGCATTACAGCAGCCTAGAGTCTGTTGGATTAATTAGCAGGAGCTGCCACAAATTAATTGAACAACCTCCATCAGCTGAACAGAGGAATCCCTGCAAGCTGGAAATAAATTTGTAGTACTTGTGATTGTGCCCTTTTGGGAAGGCGAAGCAGCAAGCTGTGTCTGCTCAAGAGCATGACTCTGCTGAACGTTAATGCACAAGAGCAGTTTTTCAAGGATTAGATCAGTCCCAGAAGACAATGAGTTCTGCTGCTACCCACTCCAGCTGTATCACTCCTACTTTCCTCTAGGAAAATCCTCATTTATCTGCCAAGTGAATAAACTTACCTCTAGGGGTGGTCACTAGATTATGCACATGTTGGACTAGCACACAGAATTGAAAGAAGGTTTCCTACAGCCTCAGCAAGTGCACTATAGGTTCATCCCAAAGCACAACCTGCCTCTAGTAAGACACATCTTGTGACATTGGAAAGCTGGAAAGTTGTTTCAAGTTACAGAAGTGATTTTCTCCATTTATTTTGAACAAAATCACCATGCTATTAGAAATTGGCTAATGGCATTAGCTGCAGGCTAGGCCAGGCTACTCTTCCCTCACATCCTGACACCCAGATAGCGCAGCTATTCCAGTACCACTATCACACTGATGGGAAATATTCGTATGAAATCCACTATGCCTTTTTAGCTGGCTGCTGCTCCTGACTGCCGGAGTAAGTTGCTTCATCCATGTCAGAATCCCCTCGGTCAGAATATTCCACAGGCTCCACTACCCCAGGCCTTTTATTTTTTGCTCGCGTACTGTCCGACGAGGATCTTCTCTTCTCCATGACTTTAGAGCCCCCAGCCTGAGACTTGCTGAAAAGCTGAGCATCCTGCTGGGCTCTCCCACTTGGATGTTTGCCAAAGAAGCCAGCTGGCTGGCTCTGGGACAGGCTGGCGCTCTCGGTCCTGGAATCCTGGGAGCTCATGCTTCCATCCCGCTTGCGTCCCGCCAGTCCAGAGAGGCTCCCCGAGACAGGCCTCTGGTGACCACGGCACCGGCCCTGTTCTTCCGAGGAGGATTCTGCCTCGTTGTCCTGCATTGAAGAGGGCCTCCTCAGGTAACCCCTGGCTCCATTACTGATATGAGCAGTGTTAGACGATGCTGCAAACAAGGAGACAAGACAGCCATCAGCAGCTGGCAGCACCTTATCTGCAGCACGACGCCCTTTGCTCGGCTACAACCCGGGAAGGTTTTTCCCGCCTGGATATTCCTCAGCAAGCTCTCTGCTCACACTGCACCCGGAGTGCCCTCACCAAAGGTTACCCTAACACACCTCCTCATTCTGCCTCTGAACACAGCTCCAAGGCCCAGCTAGCTGGGGCTGCTTACAGGAGAGACTGCAGACCCCTACCTTTGGACAGCTTGTCCTTGGGCTGGGAGATGACAAGCGTCACGTCCTCAGGGGCACTCTCCAGGATTTCCAACGCTGCGTGGTGGCTGACGCCTTCCAAACTCGTGCTGTTTATGGAGATGAGGCGGTGTCCTGCACAAAAGGGGTTGTTCAGATGTTCAGATACAGTCTAGCACCTACATTTTTACCCATCGGTGACAACGTGGAGTACAGGTCTGGCAATCCGTACACAATGCATGGATTAAAAATTACTGAACTTGAAGTGATGCTGGAATAGGGAAGTCTAACCACTGGAAAAAAAAAAAAAAGCCAAACCCAAACCAGACCACAAAAACCGGTAATATTTCCTCTTTTTAAACCCGCCAAATCTTTACATAGTATGATTTCTACCTTCTCTTTTGCCATAAAAAAAATAAAAAGAAAAAGCAGGAATCAGAAGTTAAATGAGCAATATGCTGTTCAGTTCAAGACATGGACTAAAATGAGAAGGAAAAAAAATACATTTTTGTCCTCCTCCCCCACTACAGTTATGGTTATAGTATATGGTTCCATTTCACTTTTTTCAAAAATCAAAGTAGGGATACTGAGTTTTAAAAACTTTAAATTACAATGCATCTGCAAGACAGACAATGGAAAATAAAGCCCTTATCTTGATATGTAACTTCAATTTTCTGCTACTTCAAGCTTTATCATTTTTACATTGATTTGTATACAGTTTGTATACATTGTTTTTATACAGTTTAACAAAGAAATACCACCAGTTTCCAGAACTTATCTGGAAGGTAACTGAAAGTCACCATTGTAAGGAACTGTGATACCAAGAGCCACAGATGGAATTTTATGCTATTCACCTGGTTTTAGAGTTCCTTCCAAATCAGCTGGCCCACCAGGAATAACTGAGTGAATAAAAATTCCCAGATCAAGTTTCCCTGTCTTCTCTCCACCAACTATTTGAAAGCCTACGAAAAAAGGCCAAAAGCAGGCAAAAATGTCAGTGATCACCGTGTAACTTAACACAAGTCCATATTGTAGAACAAACAAAAACTTAGTCATTCTAATAAATGTAAAGTAAAACACTCCAGAGACCTCAAATTTAAATCTACATGGAAACAAACAGCAAAGCTTTTTCATTAAGTTTTATGGTTACTCTTGTTTTAAGTGATTTATTTTGACTTTGTCTGTCTGTTCAGGACACTCCAGCAAAGGCTACAGAAGACAATTCTGGTAAAAGAAACACACAAACACGTGACATGAAATGTACATTTTATCTGAGCAGATAAAATCTGTTTTCTATCACATAAAAATTTCTGGTTTTCTCCATTGTCTGATGTTTCACATAGAACTTTGACCCTGGTCTTAAGATCTGAGTTTTCAATCTCCCCGTTTTATTTTGAGACTTCTAATCTATTTCTGTTCATTCTACCACATAAATCTGGGATGAATGTTCTAGAGGAAAAAAGAAATAAAGTAGAAGATATCAGGTCTTCTCTATTCTAGCTAAAACAGCTAAGTACCATAAATTGCATGGGGAAAAAAGAGGAGAAATAGTACATTTCTTTGATTTTTTTTCCTTTCTGCTCAACTTGTACATTACTGTGCAGTGTAAACACTAAGTATTACTGTCTTGTAGGCTTTTTTCCCCTCTCAAATTTACACTGCAGTCTTCTTTTGAATGACAGAACAATGTCCTTAAGGACACTTTAGAGAGTCTTCCTAAAGCACAACACTGCCACCAAATATTTCATTACTCGTACACGGAAAAATCTTGTGGGTTTATGAAAAAAACCTCAGTGGCAGAGGAAGGAATGTGATGCAAATATCTCATCTCTCAGGCTTCTTAAGCATCAAATCAGTGTTCCATCTGATATTACAGGAATAAGGAAAACATTCCACAACCAGCATATAATGCTTTTATTGTCCATAAAAAAAAAAAAAACAAAACTAAAACAAACAAACAAAAAACCCAACAAAAAACCCCCCAAAATCCCATTCTTTTAAAGTATTTATCACAGCTCAAAGCTGTGAGGTTCCACAGAGATAAAATTTTATACTGAACACTGAAATAAACTTTTAAGGCCAACTTCTAGGATGACTAGTTCACAATATAAATATTATCCTACATTTTACAATGTGGAAAAACTGAAAAACAGACTTGCTTAACATCACAGCAAGTGCATTCTAAATGCCTTCAAAATCCAGCTACTGCCTGCACTGCTTTACTCAGTTCTACAATACATGCTTAAATACAAACCAGAAAACTTCATTTTGTTTTTCACTTCTAGAAATACATTTCAACGGCAATTTTAAAGCCACTTACCTAAGCCAAGCTTTTCATCCTTTTTCAAGTTCACCAAAGTGATCTCTCTCTCTGGTGTGGCAACTCTGTTCTGTGTTGTTTGAAGAGAGTCAACTGTAGAGCCAACACTTCATGATCAGACACTATCTCAACACTTCCATTCAGGTTTACTTTAAAGTTCTTTTCCATTAAAAAATACTACTTCTCTGCCAACTTGAAAAGCTGTTTTGATCTAGTGGGTCCAACTTTCATCTTCTAAGCCATGGCCAAAGACAGAACAAAACCTCCACAACCCTTTTAACCCATTTCCATCTTCAGCAGTTAAAAATCTTTTACTCCTCCTAAGAAATGCAGCTAGCACAGTCTCAAGGAGGGACAACATAATTGAGTCCTAGAATCTTCAACTTCATTAGCCTCAGTTCAGGAGAAATATTTAGATCTATGTTTATGTGCTCTGCTCATAGGGAGGGAGGATGCAAACACCTTGGTAAAATTGAAACTGAGGGTCATTATATGAAATTAGTAAAAGGTTACTCAACGAGTTCTCTTAATGGTGTCTCTTCATTAAAAACCAAAATTAGAAACATCTACTAAAACTTCTCTTGCTTAAATTTACTTCCTCATTTGCAACTCCACAGGCTGCTGATTCCACCTCTTCTAAAATTTGAGCATCCTCAGAATAGAACTCTGACCCCTGAGGCTTCCCATCAGGCTGAAGTAGACCCAGGCATTTAAGAGACCCAAGGAGAATAATTTGGTGAAGAAAAAAATAACCAGAAACAAACACCAACCAAAAAAAAAAAAAAAACAAACCAACCACTCCACCCCACAAGTAAACAAAACAAAATACAAACAAATAAACAAGCCTAATCTCCTGAAACTTCAGGAAACAGCAACAGCACAAGGCTGAACTCATGGACTTGCTTCCTAGAGAAGACATTCATTTAGCCCAGGCATCCCTGGGGTATTTTTGCCCTAAGTGGAAGAAGCAATTCACAGCTGCAGAAACCCAATGAGCTCCAGATGATGGTACAAGGAGAGAACAAGTGATGCAGGAGAGAGCAGCAGACTGCACATCACCCAGAAATGGAGTTTTTTGTCCCACAAAACCACATCAAGCCTAAAGAGTGAAAGAACTAAAAAGAAAACACAGAACCAGTAACCTCCTAAGTGAGGGAAATGAGCTTTCAAGAGCATGATCTGGTAGGTAAGAGCAGCCTTCAAGTCCCAAACTAAACAGACACTATTCATATTTGAAAAACATTACACACAGATGTCTGAAGCTCCCCCAAGAAGCAATCCAAAATAAATCCTAGGAGTTGCATTTAGGAAAAGGTCCTATCTAGCTAGCTGGCAGAGGCACTCAAGAAAACCAAAGACACAGGACAGGTGGAACAATGAAGCATTTGCAAGTGACAAACTGACTGAATTAATTACTTATCAACTTACCACTCTCTTTCAATGCTGCTGATGACAGATGATTTTCTGAAGTACTCATGCTAACACCTGTGGCATGCATGGAAGTATCAGACACCATTATCAATTTTTTAAAATACAAAAGCTACCAAGAATTATTTCAGACTTTACACTGTTCACATGAGCTCATTCACAATACCAAACTACTTTTTTTAAAAACTGTATAAACATAAAACTAGCTTTGTATTAGCAAATCCAAATTACTCACGTACTCTAGTTGTAGTTTAAGGTTCAGATAGATGGTAGCTCATGCAAAGGCAATGAATTAAAGGAAGGACAGAGATTTGGCCTTTATGACCATGGTTAACTTCAGATAAAAGTAATGGATCTTAAGCAATGAAGTCAAAGACTAAATTTTCTAAAAATATTGGGTATTGAATATGCTGAACCTAATAAACCAATACAACAAAACTCTTGCAAGATTTTTGTAAAGGAACAAATAAGCTGCTGCAGTAAAAAGCAATTTGAACTACTTCTATTTAAAATTGTTTGCATATAGAATCATATTTTCTTTGATATTATCACAGCCAAGCAAATATGACTCTAAAGAGGATACAATAATAAATGTACCAATATATGAAAGTAAATGATGGAAGATAATTCCAGCTTCTTAGGAGCACAGCCCTGGCCTTCTCCAAACCTACGAACCCCAAAGTTTCATCTGACATGTTTCACCATGCAAAGAACTACATCCCTCAGCACAGGCAGTGTGATTCAGCAGGACTTTCTGAGACATAGGTAAGCCCCTCAGCAGAGCTGCTGCCCAGGAGATTATGGGTAAGCACACGATCACGTTAATCATAAAACTCAAGGCACAGGGTGAATGGCTGCAACCAGTCACTACAGAGCCTGCACGCCTCATCTCACTCTTCAGCCTTTATGCTCTCAGGACTGAAAATGCATCATTCCCAAGTCAGTCCTGGTTTCAAGTGCACTGGAGGTAGACGTGGGATGTCACACACTGCTTTGTTTGGTTTTTTTCAGTTTGCTCATAATGACCCCCAATCCCCAGAAACTTAACATCTTCCATTTTTTCTGATGTCCTGTAACTACAGTAAAGCCAGCCAGCAGCTAAGGGTGCAAATATTTCAGTCATTGTGGTTTCTCTTGTTACAACAGGGAAGCTTCTAGAACCAGAAACTGGTAACACACAGATATTAAAAATTCATGTTTAATGAATTTAAATTTTAACTTACACCCAGTGCTAGCTAAAATCTGTTTAGCTGCTCTAAATGTATTTTTTAATGTGAACTCACTCTTTTAGTTAATAGTAAGACTATTTGTGTGCACTCCAATCCTTGCCAAGAAAATGGAGTAAGTGCATCTGACTTACTCCACTGCAAAAGTGCTTTTGTGAAACACCCAGTGTACTGCAAAAAATTTTTAACTAACTTATTATATCTGAACAAAAAACCACCCCAAAAATAAAAGAAAAAAACTCCAAAGTATGGAGTTACTACTTAGAGGCACTGGCCAATATCCAGCTGATGCTGAACAGTCACTTCCAAAAACCCACAAAAACCTCCCTACATCCTTTCCACAGAAAACACCACAAAAGTTCATCTGTCACAAACAGGCTGTGAAGGCTAGCAAATTATTAAAAGATCCATACAACCAAATGGCACCCTGAAGTGATAACCTGGAAGCTGTTGACTGCTATAGCTTTTTCTTTACACTCCTGTGCACAGACTGGTGCTGACCAAAGGAGGATTTTTTTGGATTCACTGAAATAATGGCCTGGATTGCTTTAACATGTGATACTCTGTTCCCACTTTCAAATCAGAATATTACCATCAGTTAATAAATATATCAAAGCATTACACCCAAGGCAATTTTAGAGGTTAGTTGGTAGATACAGTAATATTACTTTTTGCATGCTGACCTACAACATAGGCTTGACCGGCATCTTCAGTGGATGATGAGTCTGATTCATTTTTCTTTCTTTCAGGGCTTCTACTTAAACCTGCATGAGATTTTGAACTTAAAGGGGAGAAGGAGAGAAGGGGAACCAGACAGAGGGAAGAGGAAGTTGGGAGAGGGAAGGATCAATGTAATAAAATAATGGCATGAATAATAAATCAAAACTGATGCAAAATGTACATTGACTGTACACAAAGATACTGCAGGGTGGTCAGAGAGACTCTTACTTGCTAGGTTTTGATGCTCCCATTGCTGATCCGGTATCAAATTTTGGCATTTGCTGGAAGACCCTTCCCATTATATCTTCTATTTTTTTGGGGGAAGAGTCCAAAGCAGTAATAACATTTTTCCTCGGGGGGTAAACAGAGATGTGACTCTGGCTCAGATCATGAAATGACTTGCTCATAACTCTGGGTCTTTCCTCCCATGGACTCTTCTCGTTCTTGTCCCTTGCAGAGCCAGGAAGTGGCTGGAAGAGCGAGAGCTCAGAGCAGGACAGTCTCTTAAGGATCTCTGCTTGGACAGACAGGGGTCGAACAGCGAGTCTGTTCAGAGTGCTGCTGGCCAGGCTGCCAGTGCTGATGGCTCGGCCCATGTTGAAGCCTTTGACAGAGTCTGCATGAAGGTTCAGGCTCCTAAATGAAGCCCTTTCTGTGAAAATTAACAAACAAACTAACTAACTAATCCCAAACAATTGAAGTTATTCAGTAGAGCTAGTGTGACCACCTTGTTTAAAGTATGCTTTTTAAATAACCAACTCACACAAAATGTATTTTCTGTAGATGTAGATAAATGTAGATGCTTAGCAGTATATACCATCATCAGAGATGTATAAACACCCACCAAGGAGTTTGCTCAGGAAGCAAAGTTTGGAGTTCATGACACTACACTAACCCAAAGTTCAAAACCATAGAATATTTATCCTCTTATTAGCATGAAGACTCATATTCCCTGTCAGGCTGCTGCGCCTTATACACAGGTACATCTCCTTCTGCAAAAAAAGTAATATCCTCAAGACAAGTGACCTGGAAGACTACACTTCCTTTAATCTGCTCATCCAAGTCTTTTCCAGGATTTGAACAAATAGGGCTCCCCCATCTCCACACTCTCAGATGCTACCAAACTTCCATCCATCTGTTGCTCTGTTCTCTTTGCATGAGCCCCTCCACATTTCCAGTACAGCTGCAAGGCTGTGAGGGCTCGGCACCATCTCTGCCTGGTGACAGAGCACCAGTCCACTCCGGTGCACTTAAGGACCTCCCCTGCCACAAACATCCTGGCACGAAACCGAAAGTGTTGACTGGGGTTTGCCAGACTTTTTGACTCATTAGCAAGGATTCCCTTAAGCAGCAATGAGAAACAGGTCTTGGGCTGTAATTAAATTACTGTCAGCTGAGTCGTGGGAACTGTCTGGGTGGATGTTCTTAGCTGAAAGCAAATTCATGATAATGCGTCTTAGCCTAAACCCCTCTTAATTCAGAGCAAAGCTGAGCAGGGCTCCTGTCTATTACCCTAACTGCCTCCTAAGGGTAGCAGTTAAGTTCCTGTGGCTTGGCTCTCACACAGGAACTTGATAAGCTGTGGCAACTTGTTGGCTGGTTAGAGACTTTAAAGGAAATCAGGCCACCTGAACCCTTCACAAACTTCACTGATGTCTTGGAGTCAGTTCACAGGGAAGTCTCAGGAAAAGCAATCCTGAACTGCATATATATTTCTGATTTAGGGTTACCCAGGGTTTTTTTAACCCTACATACGTGTAGGAAACAAGCTGCTTTAGGAAGCTGCACTGTAACTCGAAGGGAAAATTCTGCTTTTTGGTACACATCACCCATTAGGTTTAAAGGTAAATACTGTGGTATTTAGAAAAGAATCTATTTGACAAATGTAGCCTCAGTCCTGCCATTCCAAAAGATTTCACTGCCTCCAGTACCTCAGGCAGGAATTAACTGCCACAGTAACTCAAGCTTCCTCTGTAACAGGCAGAGAGATGGTGAAGATTTAGTTGTGGAAGGTATGTTTTTCTGTCCTTTCATCAGGTGAATTAGCATACAACTACCACTTCTTTATCCACACCAAACACCTCTTCTAGCCACAGCCACCAGACTAGATAAGCTACAGAAGAATGATTTTGCCCAGTTAGACCAGAAATCCACAAATCCCAATTTCCTGACTCTGACAGAAGGCATCAGTGATACCTGCACTTGTTGTGTTCCCATCACGGGGAAGAGTACCCTAACAAAATATGCTGAGATTTCTTCTCTTGACGTATTTACTCTCTGAGAACATCAAACAGAATTTCTATGGATTTCAGATGAATGCTTTCACATCATTAATTATATTATATAGGCATTAGGCTTTTCAAACCTTCTGCCAATCCCATAACTGAAAATTCTCATGTGCTCAAAACTCATTATCTGTAAGGTTGACTTAACTCTCATGTAATTTTTTTGTTTTTCCATATGCCCTTTCTGGAATCCAGAACACCCTTTTCTTTGCTGTTATATATGTTCTTCTCTTTACTGTTTGGCTGAGTGCTTCCAAGTATCAGCTTTACTGACATATTAAGGGTTCAATTTATATTTAGTAAAGTTATGACAACAGCAAATTTTTTGTTTTCATTATTTTTACTTTTAATAATCAGTGTGCTGGAGTTAACCATAATGCTGATTTGTTTGCTTCAGATTACAAGTGATTGATGGAATCTGGGACCTCTGATTTCCAAGTGATCTGTACTGCACAGAAGCAAACCATTGTTTTCCAGACTCCCATGGCACAACACAAACTCCATCTGTTAAGAGCAACCAAGGTTACCTGGCCAAGAAAGCCTTCCCTGTACTGCTTTTCTCTGCAATTCAGGATAAGCAAACTCTAAATCAGAGAATTGTACAAAGCCTTTAAGTCACTTGGTCTTATTTCTTTGCCTGAAGTTGGCTGAGCCCAACAGAACAGAAAAAAGGCTGGATAGTTTTCCCACTCCCACCTCTCCTCTTGTCTTTTTTTTTTTAATTAGAGATCACAATATCCACAGCAATGGGATCAAACTTCATCCCAGCTACACTAGTGGAAGTCTGGATTAACAGCAACTGGAATGCAGACAGATAACAGGGAACAAAGAAAGTGTGAGCAGACAGACTGACCAAAACAGCACTTCCAGGCCATGCTGAAGGCCAGCCAGCCAAGTGAGCTCTGCTCCAAACAGTGAAGAAATTCATACAGAGGGTTTTTTTCAATGATTACATTATCCAATTAATATTTTCTATCTGAAAAGAATGCTTTTACATTTTCTATTATGCACACAAATTCCGAAGGAAATGGGAATTCCAAAGGAAACAGATTAGTATCTGTGTTGTTCCTTACCAGGTCCACCCAACATTAAGTGGAATAAAGACAGCTGTACCCACGGCTTAGAGATGGAGCATCATGGAATGCCCCCTATTTTACTTGCACTCCCATAATCACACTATTAATTCCACATTATCAAACCAAACCCTTTCACATTAAGCAAAAGTTCTGTTACTGAAATACCTTCAAGATATTTATGAAAGAAAAGGCAAAAGCCTTTAAAGAGGGAAGTACTATTAGTGACCTGGTTTCAGATTCCTTTTTGTTTAGAGGAGCTGCTGTGTGCCAGTCTTTCTGTGTTCTCTCAACTCCTTCCTCACCCCTTAAACAAAATCTAAACAAGCTTAGCTAGTAGAGCCTCTTCATAGTGTAAACCCTCCAAATGTAGATCTACAAATACACAGCACTCAGCAGAATTACTGAAGCTCCAGTTCAGTTTTTCTCCTCACAAAATTACATTTTTTAGATTACTAATAAAAACTAACACAGCATCACAGTCCTTACCAATGTCCTGAGTGTCTTGGTTGCTCTGCCTGGTTCTCATCTGTAGCTGGAACTTATGCTGGGAAGAGCAGAGATGCAAAAGGTACTGGCAAGTCTTACTATTGTCAGTCTGAAAGGCATGCTTGATGCCATCTGATGTGTTCTGCAAAGTTATTTTCTTCTTCTACACAATGGAGAAAGAAAAAAAGTCTAAGACAAATTATTTCTTTTGGCCTAGAATTCTGTATTTGCTTGCACACAGTTACAGCATTCAAACTTCCCTGAAGCAAAATGCACTGATGGGAGAGATTTCTATTAAAATAGGAGTCAAAGGTAATGTGAGATTCATAAAGTAGCCTTTAAAGCTGCTCCTGGGCTAGATGAGAAGGTGCTTTATTATTATTTAATCCGTCTCTGTTACTGTTAGTGCTGAGTAATGACAACCAGAACTATTACTTTTTGCAGGATGGAGTTTTCAAAGGCCCCTGAGGAAGTCATAAGGGATGCTGCCATTTAAGAGAAAAATAACTAAATGCTGATCTAATTGCTAAATCTCTCAATGTTCCAGGTCTTGAACTTCTCTTTTTAGTAATTTTTAAACTTGAATTTATCCACTCTATTTAAAACCATCTCACAGATTAAATAGGCTGTAGCTTTTCAATAAGGTATCAGACAGAATCAGAAGTGCTGTTTTCAATACCTATATAAAGGTAAGCACTTGAAGCTCAATGCCTCATTAAAAACTGACACATGATCACCAGAGTATGGTGTACCCACTCAGGTTGTCTAGTGTTGTCCAGATCAAGTGTCAGCCTGTTATCTTTTA
>WAAE01006655.1:0-69826 GCA_013400495.1 Nicator chloris | reverse complement strand
GAGGAAAACTAACCAAGAAGCATGAAAAGAAGTAAAGGAGCAGACTGGGGTTTTTCAACTCTGGTCTGCAAGTGTTTTCAGCCTTCTCTTTATTATCAGCTGTATTGCTAGTGCAATGCTACTGCTGTAAAGCAAACCAAAGTATTATCACACCTAGACATAGGGTAAAACTGCAATAGTCCTCATCTGAGAAATATTAAGTGCATTAGATGAATGACTCCATATTTATGCAGTGCCTCTTAACAGAAACAATAACCATAGATGTAAAAGTAGTTTCAAGCACAAGCTCTTATGGTATGAGCTTATTTCCAAAAGCTTGTTGCCAGTGCACCTTCATGCTAAGTTCCGCATGCAACATTTACGTCAGCTCAGCTGGGCGGACTCTTCTCTGCGTTACTGGCTTCACTGAAGCTGTCTTCGCTGAAGAAATAGTTTGTTGTCAGGTGTAGCAGAATGCTGTCAGGCTCCCTTGAAGCACGGGTTTGTACTTTGCTTTGATTAGACATGAACTGTGTGAAATGGCAGTATAAAGTGGATTTGGTAAGTTCTGTGAACCAGTTTATTTTTTCATCTTGGGGGAAGAAAAAGCAATCCAGTAAGACTGCAGTGACTGTGATCTATGACTTTGATAATATACCTGTGATCTATGTCTTTTTTTAAAAGAAGTTAAATACTGAAGTTTTAGTCTACTTATTGAAATAATTCTACACTTCTGCATAAAAATCACTTGTGCCTCAACAATTCCTTTTAATTTCTTGATATTGAAAGAAAAGGAACTGGTCTGATGATAAGAAGTTGGTCAGCATTTGCTCCAGTTTTGCAACTTTGCTGGGTCTTGATTTACAGAAAGTGAAGACTGAAATGTCTTTAAAAAAGGGGGTTGAATATATTATTATCTTTAAGGATGAAAATATACAGCATCTGAATTCTGTCATGGTAGGTATTTCTCACCTCCTGGATGTAAAGTGACTTCAGATATTTGCAGTTGTTACATAGATTCAACTTAAATAGCACTGCGTGAAGCCTGTAGTAGAGAGCTTATCTTTCAACTGCTCTATGGAGCTGAAGAAATCCATAATGTTTCTGAAAATACAAATTAAATAAATGTACCCTTCACTTTTATGCTCCCTTTGTATAATGACAATTGCACTATTATATATCTGAAATGAATAACAGTATATTTAATTCTAGAAATGGCTTCTAGCTCTGCTTCAAATGAATTCCTGTAGTAATACACCTGGAAATATAAAGAAGATGCCCTGCAAAACTTTCTTAATGGCTTTTCTACTCAGCTAGATGATCCTCAAAGAGACTGTGGGTTAAATAATTAGCTATTACTTACTGTGTCCTGTTGCTTGTGTTAAACAATTTTGGGATTCCTTCTTCTGGACAGTGGCTTAGTCATGAATAACCACATACTGTAATATTAAGTCTTTGTAATCTGCTTGGTTTCTTTTTCTTTTTTTAATTTAACAGCACTGACTCATACAAGATTGTGATTTAGCTCAATCTTCTTTCACTCAAAAATGCAAAGAAGAATTCAATATTATTGAAAGTGTTCCAAATCATCTAGTAATGAAAACTGACCTGGATTGCAAGTACACAGGTGGTTCACTTCTGCAGACACTGGGTGAATTTTTGCAGTCAAGCAAACTTTAAAAGGTGAAAGTAGTTGGGTCCTGAGGCATGTATGTGTTTTTGGAATAGTAATTTTTTGCCATTAGCTTTTTTACCAGTTCACCTTTGTTTCTAAGCACTCTTTGCATTTTTGCTCTCTGAGGGCTCAAGAAAGTTGATTATGACTAAAGGCTCAGTTCTGAGGCTGATGAGCAGACAAGTCTGGTGGATGAGAGAGAGCAAACCTGTAGGAGAGACTCTGTGGTGCAAAATGGTGTTTGTCATGGACTCACAATGCTGCAGGAAGGAGAGATATAGAACATTTCAACTTCTTCAAAATTATTTTACTTTTTTAATGCTTTTTGTCCTCAGACATTTGAAATATGTTTGAGTTTGGGTTTTTTTGGTTGGGTTGGGTTTTTTTTGTTGTTGTTTTTGTTTTGTTTTGTTTTTTGTTACTGATAATTATATTAATATCTTTCATGTAGTTTTGAAACTGTTTCTCTGTATGCCTTTTTTTTTTTTTAATTAATCATTTTGGCAAAATAAGAATTTAAAAAACCACTGAAAATGGGCTTTTGCCGCTGCTTGTTATGAGCCTATTCTGCTCCTCCTCCCACTATACACTTCTACAATATCCCTATACTGTCTCTTTGCTACTGTCCTACAAGGCACATTATTTATTACTCAACTGTTTGTCATGTCCATCATTGTCAGAATACCAATGCCATCAGAAGTCCAATATCATGGAAAATCAAAAACAGTTGGAAGCCTTGGCTTATGTGCTTACTAGACAATCTCATGAAGTAAAATGTGCTCATGAGGTTTGTAGTAATGAATGCGTTATTCAGCGTGGAAAAACTGTATCTTAGAAATATAAGGCAATCAAAAAGGTATCTATAAGTACTTAAAACAAACTCACCACTTATTAGCACTTACAGTGGTAAGTAAAATGTTGTACTAATATTTGAAACTATATTTATCACAACTCCAGAAGAACAGAAGAATCAGGTGTGTGTGGCTATCCTGCACTATGCTTGCTATGTTGTTCAGATTGATTATAACAATTTTATTACCATATTGCACTCTTCTTTGTAAGGTTAATAAAGCAGCAATGCCTAAATGGAGATTCACATGGCCACAGCAGGATGTTGTAACAGATTACTAAAATGCCACTGTACATCAAGTTTTTGGTCCTGTGTGGTTACACTGGAAATTCCTGCTCTAATTAAATAAAACCAACAACTGTGACTTGGAAACAGCCATATTAATTTTATCATTTCAGAAAAATAAAAGCATTCTGTGATAATATTATGAGTTGGAAATTCTTGCATGTTTATTCAATAGTGAAGAATCACCTAGAAGTCTTACTGTCTCTACTCAAGCCATGTATGATTATTTTTTTCTGGTGACATTTTTAAGTGTGTCAGATTATAGTATGTCTACAATAGAAAGTATATAAAATTGTTATGTAACTATTCTCAATATGATTACCATGAAATATGCTGCAATTGTTTTTTAAATGTGTGCTTATGTCAAATACACACTTATTGTGGCATTACTGAAGGCTTTTCTAAAAAAAATAAAAATTAATTTCAATTAGTGGAAAATATGAAAGGAAGTAAAATGAATTCTTGAAAGTATATGGGATTCACCCATTCCCTTCGTTGCCCACTCAGGTCTGAGAAGAAATTAAGTTAACGAAAACCTGACTCTTGACATAACCTAATTTTTCACAACAGATTCCTGTAACACAACAGGGATCAAGTTGTCAGAAGAGTTTGTGGGAGTGGGGGGGAGAACCTGAGCTACTGGTAAATGTCTTCCTCACTGCTTCAGTAAGGAGTGAGCAGCAGCACTGATGGAGCGTGGCTTCTGATGAATGGGCTTTCTCTTCATTAGGTTTCGGTGCCTCATGGTAAGGTCTGGCAGAATCTTTTTCCCTGTTTGGGCAAATAGGATTTTAATTTGTGATGTATCCTGCCATTCAAAAGAAGTACAAGTAAGGTCTCTATTCTTTGCTTCCAGAACTACATCCACAACACCAGGTGGACATGCACGAACTTTTGTTTTTAAAGATCATCTTTGCTGGATTTAGTCAACATGCCCAGCAACTTCTTTAATCCCTAAGACTGAATGGGTGAGCACATATACTGTCTGTGTGCTCAGGGAACACCAAGAAATAGATACATATTTTAAATTCATTTGCTTCTAAGCCGTTCTTGTCTGCCAGGCAGATTTTCTTTGTTTAATTAACATAAGCAGCTTTTCTTTTCTCATCACTTTTCCTCCAGTGACTTGCTACTTGAATTTTGTTATAGGAGCTGCTAGTTTTAACACTAAAACAATAGTTCACATTATAGTTTGAGTTTGATTAGAACCCCTCTGGTGTTACATGTTCCATTTTGGTATGGTTTTTGTCTTTTCTTTCTCTAAAGATGAGTAACAATAAATGATGTTCTAAAGAGAAGGGAGTTTGTCTGGGGGTTGTAGTTGTGTTGGCATTTTTGTGGCTTGTTTTTTTACCTTCAGTTGCCTCTAGCAGAAGGCCACATGGGGCAAACCATCATGAATCATTCACACGCACTGTGACAATAGCTCGATGCAGACCTTGCATGGAAAGAGAGAAAATTAACTCTTACATAAGCTGGAAACTGAACCCAGCTATTCTAAGCTGATTCTAAAATGCGAGAGTAAGACACCCCTGATAGCTTTAAGGAAAATATTCCATGTGTGCTTTGAGAGTTGAATCCCATTTAAAAACACCAGCTAGTGAAGACTGTAATTGCTTGCTTTGTGATATGAGGTGGAAAATGAGCACTACTGTATTGTTCTGAAGACTTAAATGCTACCTCCTTGTGTGTGTGGAAGATTTTGAATAGTGTCTTTTGGAGAGGTGACCCATTTGCTCCTGCCCTATGGAGAGAATTAGCTGCTCTTCTGTGTGCACATGCACCCCATAAGGTTTAGCTCCTGTCTTCAGTTGCTATAGTAGATGCCCTTCCTCTGTATTTGCTTAGTAAACATAACTCCTACTAATGCTGTTCCCCCTCATTTCTTTCCCGTGAAGCAATCTAAAAATCCTCAGCTACAAGATGAACTGTAGAAGCTGTCTGCTTCCACAAATGGGAGAGTGAATATAATAAATCTTCTTTGCCTCGTTGGTGGGATATGGACTCTTTCCCACAGCTCCCTGGATGTGTTTATTTCCAAGAAGGACAACTCTGTTAGCCAATGCTTCCTTGCTGTCTCTGGCTGAGAGTTTATCCATAAAGCAGTGATCTTCAATATTTCCTTCCAAGGCAAAAAATGCTCCAGGAACAGAGTTGGCCATGACTTGTCACAGTTTATTAAATGCAGCTGACTTCAGCTGATGACATACATGACTTGGTTTTTTGTTCCCTATAGTAGAAGAGCAGACTTTCAGGTCTAATATCTACATTGCTGAGGATCCAATAGTTTTCTTGGTACTCCACCAGCTGAAATAGTTTATATATGTTGATAAAGTAAAACTTCAAGTAAAACTTCTAGATCTTGTAATTCTTCCCATCATATTTCCCAGAATCATAGATACTTCTATACAACTACTTTGTTTTAATAAGCATTACACTTGCTAAATCTATAGGCAGGAACAGGACTCTTGTTATCCTCCTCTATTTTGATCACTGAAATCTTCAGGGAATGTCAAAGCTGCACTGTTTACACCAATGACCCTCTCAGTGCAAAGCTGCTTTTGTGGCTCCTCTCTTGACCTCATGTTTCTTTATTTTTATGTATTCACTTCCAGAAATCAGTCAAATCAGGAGACCCACAAAACCTGGATATCTGAGATACCAGCAGTGCAAGAACCCAGTGTCCCCACATCATTCTCAATTTTATGGCTTTTCATGGTCAAGAAACGACTGTACATGGCACTTATTAACATGGACTAGTTGACAAGGTGATCAGTCAAAGGTTGAGCTTGATAATCTCAGAGGTCTTTTCCAACCTAAAGGATTCTGTGATTCTGGGAAATCAGCCCCAGGTCACACCTCCTTCTGGTAGCTAGGTGAAGGAACACAAGACTTGGATTCTCCATTTTTTTTCTCAGCACTTGAGACACTGGGATGCAACCAAGTGCAGAGCTGTTTCTGTTCAGGAGGTATATAAACTCTTCCTTCTACTTGCTAAAGGTGGCTTCAAAGATGGGTGCCTGAGCCAGGTGACAGCTTGCTCATTGCTGTGCTCAGAGGAACTGGGTGTATGAGAAAGCAATGTCTCAAGCCAGCCTCTGAGAAAGAACACGTTGCAGAAGACACTGGACTTTCACATGATCAGGATAGGAGTATTCCTCCATGAGACAGACAGACAAAACAAGACCCTCCATCTGGGTGCCTGTGTTGGTCTTCAGTTCAGTTTTGTTGAATCTAAAAGAGAAAAAAATTAAGTGCCCCATGTTCACTACCTCATTATCAGGCAGGAAAGCAAACACAGTACACTAGCAAACAAGTTGGAAATTCAAGGCCACTCTTCAGAGTAAGTTACCTCAGAAAAAAAACATTTTCTTCAAGGCCAAAGTGGTAACTTGACCACTGATTTGGTAACTAGACTTGTGCCTTCAGACTTTCCCTCTCTTCCTTATAATGCAGGGAAATACTGAATTATGCAGGGCAAAGTTAACCCCAATGTTGGGTTATTTTGGGTTTTTTCCCTGCCTTTTTTTTCTTTAATTGGGCCATACTTTTGTCTCTCAACGTCACCTTTTTTATCTTGTTCTGAAAAAGATGCTTGGAAAAAAAGGATTGTTTTAATCTCTGTGTTCCAGTATATCTGAGGCAACATGTTTTTCCTTGATTTAGGCAAAACCCTCTGTTTTTATGACATCTTTCTTTCTTTAATAATTTTCCCTGTACCTGTGTTGTGTGTAGAAGTAGGATCATAGAAACCACTGCCACATTTGAATTTTGAAGCTGTGAAAACAACTGTAATATCATATATATTAAAACATTACTTCCTTGAAAAATCCCTTACTCTTGGAAAGCAGATTATAGAACTCCATCTGCCCTGGTAAGAATTAGGTTAACATCTATTTTGCCTGTTGGCAGGCTAGAAGACTTTGTCTTTCTTTCCTTTTTTTTTCCCCGTCCCTTTCAAACATCTACATCTGAGGGTATTGACATGATTATTTGGAAAAGAATCATGATTATTTGGAAAGGGAAGCATCCAAGGAGGGATCACGGTGAGAGGCTGCGGGTTAGGATCCTAGCTGAGGTGAGGAAGCTGCCGACGTGTAACTCCAGGATCTGCGTGCCCTGCGACATGGAGGTTCAGTGGTAAACAGCCCATTACAGATTATGATGTCTGGATACTTCAGCTTTCAGAGTGCAGATGGTGATGCTGTCAGGAAATATCAGCCCTCACTCTCTGAACGTCTGTCACATTTCATTAGGGCGCCCAGATGACTGTTTCCTCCACTGCTGAGGCTCGACAACAGATAACAAATGAATTCTGCTGGTAATTGCCACGTTCCTTATTATTTTGTGATCACTTCATTTCACTCAAGCACCCGTATCTACAGAGGCAAAAAATACTTTCACATAGGAATTTTCATGTTGTTGGTGACAACAAATGTGTCATCACGCAGGGAGATGCCAAATGCTCTGCAGAAGGCAAAAAAACCCCATTTTCCTCTCAGTATGCCTCTCTAGAGGAACAACACATCAACCTAAGGCTTCAGTGTACATTTGCAGACACCTACAGGAGGTAGACAACTCCTCTTTTTTTTTTGTGGCTGCCACTTTGGGTATTAGACTATACTATGTTTCTCCTGTTGTCATTTTGCTTCTACCTTGGACTGAGATTCCAACAGTGCAGTCACATGGAGAACAACAGGGTTATAAAGGGACATGATGAAGCCATGGTTTTGTCCTGGCTGCACAGGAGCAAAGCTAAAAACTATTTTCTACCCAGTCTTTCTGGCATGCAGTAATGAAGCAACAGGGTTGGGGAACCCTGGCCTCCTCTGTTACTATTCCTTCCTTATTAAAATATAGAATGACACCATCAGACCACCAACACTGGAAGGAACAGGACAAAAGGCCATAAATGGACACTGAAAACCCTTGAAAACATCAGTCCAAACTCTGAGGGGACACTAGATCTACAGGAGTGCTCTGAGGAAACAATTTTCCTATGGATGCATCCTACAAATTTTTATTCCTTTATAACATAAATCATGTTATGTTTTGGGATAAATGAAACAGCAGTCTCTTTTGGGAAAATAAATTGCCAACCAACAGAAACTTGTCCAGACCCAAGCAGATCCTCTCTGCCCAGACTCTCTTGCCTGCTTTATGTGTGCATTATGCATGAAAAAAGACCCCAAACCCCAAATACAGTAATTTTGCTGTGAACACTCTGTGATAGGTCAAATCACACCCCCATTAATTTTTGGGGCTTGGGGTTAATACATGAAAGCAGAAAGCCTGTGATATTACGTGACATGAAACCCACCACTAAACATATGGCTCAGAATTGTTTTCATTGTCAACTCTTTCCCAAAATCTTGCACACTGCTCCTCATTGTTGGTGGTTTGCTGACTCGTTTTCTGCTTGTATCTGTGGGAGAGAGAGACAGGTTGGTGCCAGTCTTGTCTTTTCTTTTTTTTGAAAAGTCTTTCCTTTGCTGTTAAGGAGAAACCATTAACTTATCTGGAGACAAAGAAAACTTGTTCTGGCTGGAGCTGAAAGAAATCAGGGTGTGAGAGAGCAGCTGCACTTTTGTGTTCACATTTTGTACGTGGATAGATTCAGAAGTCATTAGTAACTTCAAAACACAAGGATTTCTCAGGGTGTTTTCTGGAACATATCAGAGCAGGAGTAGCTGATAAATATTCAGTAGGCTCTACTTTTGACAGGCAACTTTCCTGGTACTGTAAATGAACTTCTTAAGATCTTACTCCCTATCATCCATAGCAGTCCTAAAATCTCATATGAGCAGCTTGTTGGTTGAACATATATTCTCAACTGAACCTCCTAGAGATAAATCAATGATAGGGAGTATTTTTTTATCTAGCAAAGGGGGTAAGGGATTTTATAAGTCATCCCTTTTCGCATACTAGCTCTACCTGTCTCTGCAAAAAAGGCAGCCTGCCAAGTTAGCCATTATGAATCACTCAGGGTAAATCAAGAAGAAAAGCCAAAGGCTCCAGCCGGGGTTTAGAAATTGTACATGCGTATGTTTTAATTGCATTAAAGGTACATGGTGTTCCTGTAAGAACAGCACCTGGAGGGGCTCCTTCCCATTTTGAACTCTGCAGTCTACCTGTTTCTAAAATTATTGTTATTACTTCAGAAGAGTCATGAAAATAAATCAATACTTTGAATGAGATATAGAATATTTTTCCTAGGAGATGAGAAAATATTAGGCACGTTTGCCTTTATTTCTGAACCCAGTTATAGCTAATGAACCCAAGCCCTTAAAAATCCTGGCAGGATTCTCACCATCTTGAAAGAAGCCTGGATTTTACCCAATTACACTTCCAACATTGGCTTCAAAGCTGCAACTGCTGCTTTCACATTGTACAAATTGCAGTCCATATCTTGGCAACAAATATTATGCAATAATGCACAATGAGCTCAGCTGAACCCAAGTTACCCCTCTGTGTGATCATTTGGGGTCAGCGGTGAAGTTTTCTCTGCCTGACTTCCTGAGAAAGTGAGGTTTACATGCTCACATTAGCTGTCAGGACTTGTGCCTCCTGAAATCTTTTGTATCTGTTGGCCCATGCAACAAAACCTGACAGAAAGGTCTCGGAACATGACACCCCTTCCTGCTCGAAGACGGAGCGTCCAGGAAAAATAGTGAGGAAGACTTGATTTTGTGGGATGCTTTAAGGAAAAAGCTGTTTTCCTGAGCGTGCCTGAGCTACGCACTCTCCATCTAACTCAATTAATCTGGGGCTTATTTGTAACAGGTCTTACTTCATTTTAAGGCATCTCAGTACAGCTGGGCTTTTGGAGATTGGGGGATTTCCTTAAAGGTTTTGAATTCTTTACATAAATTACAGGAGCTCTTTATTTGATACCTAGACAGCAATATTTGCTATCTAAGCAAATATTTACAAAAGGCAAACATTCTCTCCATAGGTACTTTAACAAAAGAAAGGAAAAGTCAAAATTCACACATTTTAAGGAAGAAGAGAGTAAATTCACACATTAAAAAGGAGAGAACAATTCATTATTAAAATGTGGGAAATCGTTCACTGCACACAATACTCTTCATATAAACATGGTATTTCCTGCTTTTATCAGGTTTCAATAATGCTTAAAACTTCATAAGACACACACACAAATCAGAAAGAGTAGCTGGAATCAAATTTGTTCTTTAGTACCAAGATACACAAATGAATTACACTTCTTTCTTTTTCTTCTCCATTGCAATTATGAGTTTTAGCCAAAAGATATAACTACAACCAAAGAACTTGTTATTTAGTCTTTTTTGAAGCTTACTCTTCAAAGAATACATTACATTATGAGCTGCAGCAAATACAGGTTCTGACTGATCTTAATATGCAGAGTAACTTCTCATATTGTAAAAGAAATAGTATTATTTGTTTAATTACTGAAGGCTACTCTCAATCCTTTTAATATATAAAGTACAAATTGCAGCTATATATTTTTTACCTGCTGCACAGACAGAAATCCCAGGAACATAGAAAACTTGTTAAAATCCTTTAGCTGCAAATGCAAAAGTAACCAATCAGTGAAGTTATGCCTAAGGATTTCTGAATGTTTAAGCGAAACACCACTTGCGGTCTGAAACAGTTGGAAAATGATTGAAAATTCAAATGATGGCACCATATTTTCCCATGAAAATTCTTTCCTTACTAGTCATTGATGCTGAATTTGCCATAGTTAAATTACTGTTGTCATTCTCTAAATTTGTAAATTTATAAATAAATATTAAAATACATATTTTAATAACTCCTAGGAATATTTTATATTTCTGCGAATTGTGGCATCAGAGGAAAATACGCTTTTGCTAAAGAAATCTAAAAAAATTGCTAAAAAATTCCTTTCTACAAAGAGCTGACAGCAATACAAGTTAGGTTTTTTAACAGCCCACATAGCTCTGTTTTTCGTGGATGCTAGAAAAAAAGGTTTTTCATCTGTGTTTGCAGTCAAGCAGTCCAAAGAAGGTCAGTATCTCAGAGGGCTTCTTGGCAAAGGTTTTCAATTTAGTTTTCAGTTTAGTTTTCCTTTTAAACATTGTCTTAACCTCAAAAGCACTACCTTTCCCTTGTCATTTCCATCACAGAGCCCTGCAGCTTCCTCAGCCATGCAGGCAGCACTGCACTCTGCTGTGTCATGCCATGCCATATCACAGAACCCCCGAGATGTCTCATGCATTTTTGCATGACTGGTAGCTCTGCATGGAAATTTTAGGGAGCTCTGGTGGCAGTGCTGCCCTAGACACAGCTGCTCCCATCCTCAGAATGGTTTAGAAACCTTCCCAGCACTCTCCCAGATTTTAATTTTTTTAAATTATTATTATTCTGTGATTGTTTAATATTGTTGTGTGACTTTCACTGTGAAGGTGACCAGGCACTGGCACAGGTTGCCCAGAGAGATTGTGAAGTCACCATCACAGGAGATACTAAAAAGCCATCTGGACACAGATGCCATCCTGGGCAATTGGCTCACCACAGACTCTCCCTCCATGCATGAGCACGGGGAGGACTGGTCGCCTCCTGTCCCTGCCCCAGGAAAGCAAAGGCCAGCTCGTGGCCCAGGGAGATGCCCATGAGAGAGAGCCAGCAGACCTGTCACGGCTGGTGATAGCAGATAACAGTTCGTGTAACCCTTGTGACTGCTCCAGTTTTAACATAAGCACCCATCTGCAAGGAATCAGTCAGACATAGCCAATGATTCTCCACTCTGCAATTTTGATTATAAGTAACCATTCGAGTCTTTTTTTATGTAGATGATGTGACCGGTCAGTTACTGCAGTTGTTAAAGTTTAGTGCTCTTATTTCAAAATCAGGTTGTCTGCCACAACAGGTCTGCATTATTCCCCTTCGGTGATGTAGAGCAGAACCCTTTTAAATCAATCAATTATAAAAAGGATATTTTCCTGTGCCCTGTACTAAAGGAAATGTATTCTAACTCAATGCAAATGGGATAAAACTATTAAAAAGAGATTTCCTAGTCCAGACAAGGGTCTTGAGTTTCAGTCTTACATTACAGTATTTTATGCTGAAATATGAACTTTGTTTCAGGAAATTAGTAAATTCACTATGACAGAGTGCATAAGTAGGACTGAACAAGGAGTAGAATTCATTTTGGTGCGTGTCCTCCCTAGCTGTACTGACTAAACTGCTTCATTTTCTAAAGCTGTGTTTGCAACCCAAAAGTGCAGGGTGTCAGGCAGCTGCAATGTGAAACACAACATTGCATGATGCACTGGGAAATGGCTGGTAGGGCACTGTCCTGTGATGCTCAGTGTCTATCCATAGTCAGAAGTTGCACTCCCAGTGAGACTCGCATCCAGAGGGGACAAATAACCCATGGGAAGTGCAGAGGGGAGAAAATAAGAGCAGAAGGGCTGGGCTCAGCCAGAAACAACCCACACCTATCTCTCCCAGGTCACCTCCAAAACATAGAATGGAAACAGTCCTGTAGATGTACACCACCAATAGCCCAAAAATGAGATAAAAGGATGGCAGAGCCAGGGCAGCCTTTCCCTCACTCTGCACTCTGCCTTTGAAAAGGAATGGACACAAACAAACGAAGTGCAATGGAGGGCTGGTGTTGAAAAGCTGCTAATACAAGGCCTGAAATAAAATTTAAAATTATTTAATTTTAAATTACTTTTAGGTTGGAAGAATTGAATGTTAGTCAGTGCAATTATCAAAATATAGAAAAAACTGTTATTAAAAATGCACAGTTTATGCTGAATGCGTTTCATAAAGAAAGTGACTCAGCTTTCTGGAGGAAAAGTCTTTATACAAATCACTGATATTCCCTGCAGGGGAAAAAACCTCATGCAGACAGCAGTTACAAGACAGAACTACAGCTCTATGAAATGGGGTAAACCTCTTAATATGGGGGTTTTTCTGTCCACCAAGGACCAATGTGGGAAGTCTTCAAAAGTATTTGCCCAGCATGAGTATTAGGAGATAGTAGAGAACAGGAATATTTTCATAATGAAATTTTTTTCAAACTTAACACAAGTTAATTGTAGAAGTAACAACTATGAGATTATTTGAGTTACAGAGTTAGTAAAGATATTTTTGAGATATTAGTTGGTAAAGGTGTAAAAATCAAAATAGTCATGTTTTCAACTGTAAAGTTACTACAAAAAATTTAAAAAATTAAAAGTTCCCACTCAATGAGTGAGATGAAAATAATCAAGAATTAAATTTAAGAATGGCCCAGCATCTTGTGCATGCATTTGTGTGAATCATACAATGTGCTTAATTTCACAATGGCATGGGCTCCAATGTAAAATACATATTTTGTGTTAATGAAATTCATTCTGACACTAAAGTGAAAGTAAGTTATCTTCATATAACCTATTTGTCCTGCTGGTTGTAATTTTCCCTGTATTGGTCCCTCCCTCGCTACAGGATGATTTATCTCAATTTCACTGTCATCCTTTTAATAAAGTTAGCCAAGATGCCCAGTATTAAATTACAGAGAGCATACAGGTTGACAATTTTGAGGTTTAAGCTCTTTAAACAGCCTGTTCCTTTTTGGGGCAAACCTTTTTATTAAAGATTTATTTTATCTGGCCTTTGTGAATTACCGTCAATTTGAAAGTTTTTCTAAGGTTATTCCCTAAGAAAAGAGGAAGTGGAATCAATCCCTGCTGCTACAGAATGGTTTCTTGTGATATAGGTATCAGGCAACCTTTAAAGAAATTAGATTGTAGTCAGGTTTCAGACACAGACATATTACATAATTCTTTATCAATGTGACTACAGCCTGGTTTATTTTAGAGCTGCTCAAAATGGCACAATTAGTGTACCAGCTATAAGGATGGTGAAAGGCTGCTGCTGCGTGCTGCAGAGCAAGCTGCCCATGGGGCTTAAGGAAGAATATTCCCATGGAGCAGCGTCTGGTTTGGTTGGCCCACTGGGCTGATGCTGCTCTAACCAAGTTCCTGCTCTTCAGCCTTGGTTGCCCTCACAGTCTTGGCATTTTCTGAACATTTCCCGGGATGAAAAGAGACCTGCACATATGGATGGAAGGACACTGCTTCTACCCCAAGTACTTTTTTCATCTGACAATTTTGTTGTCACTGGCAGTTCGTGGGCCATTCTCAGTGGCCCTCTCTCCAGTGTTTTTCAGGCCAAATATTAAAAATAAAGTATTTTCTCAAAATTTTAATTATTTTTGATGCTGTGTCACGGGATCAGAGAATAGTTTGGGTTGGAAAGGACCTTTAAAGGCAACCTAGTACAAGCCTCCCGCCATGGGCAGGGGAACTTTCCAATAGACCAGGCTGATTAAAGCCCTATCAACCTGGGCTTGAACACTTCTCAGGATGGGGCATTCACAGCTTCTCTGGGCAAGCTCTTCCAGTGCCTCACCACCCTCACAGTGAAAAATTTCTAATCCAGATCTAGCTTATTCAGTTTAAAGACATTTGCCCTTGTTTTATCACTACATGCTCTTATCAGAAGTCCTTCTCCAGCTCTTTTGTAGGCCCTTTTAGGCACTGGCAGATGTTCTAAGGCCTTACAAGGACTTCCTAGATCCATCTCTTCTCCAAGATGAACAACCCTAGTTCTCTCAGCCTGTCCTCATAGGAGAGGTGCTCCAACCCTCTGATCACCTTCATGGCCCTTCTCTGGACTGACTCCAACGGTTCCAACATCTTTCCTGCGCTGAGGATGCCAAGGCTGGATGCAGAAGTCCAGGTGGGTTCTCACAAGAGTGGAGTAGAGGGGCAGAAGCACCTCCCTCGACCTGCTGGCAACATTTCCTTTGATGTAGCTCAGGATATGCTTGTGTTTCTGGGCTGTGAAGGTGCTCATGTTGAGCTTCTCACCAACCAGTGAGGCAATAACTGAGGTTTTGAAAAGTGTGTAACTTCTGTGAGCACAACACACACATTAATGGGATCCCTAAATTAATCTTTGTTATAAATGGTTTTCCCTGATCTATGAATATGGGAAAATTGGGTTTTCTCTGCTTACTCTGTGTGCGTTTTTACAGTGTAGTCTGGGGTCTTGTAAACTACATATTTTAGATCAGTTTATGTGACTGTCTAGAAAGAACAGGAAGATTTCTGTGATTCTTTGAGTACATTTCCTACCATCATTTCTGAGACTATTTTTTTTTGTTCCAGAGCACTTCAACCACTCTTCCAGATTCTAACCCAATCGTCTCTGATTCCTGTGGAGTATCCAGCTGAGAGGAGTCAGGAGCAGTATGAGTTGCCTCCTGCCCCTTTGACAGCTGCAGTTCAGCCACCCACATCTCTATCCCATCTTTGCCAGTCTGCCCCAACAGCCCCAGGGTGTTCTACATGCCCTTGGTTGCACCTCTGGAATGTCTCTTCTAGAAAATTTAGGATGGGCTGCAAAGCTGGGTGAGGTAGTAAAAGGCTTTTTAACGGAAACCAGCAACAGGTAGCAATTCTGATCACCAGTCATGGGCTCCTTTATTTTACAAAGGAAAAAAAAATAAATAAACCAACATTAACAGAATTATGAATTATGTGGTGCGTACCCTTCAGCCCTGCAGGAATATCTTTCACTTTTGTTCTTCATCTACTGATCAGAAAGGAGTTGGAGCCTTGTTGCATAGAAAGCCAATAAGGAAAACACAGATTTTCAGTGGTGTTTGGTACCTCTTTTCATCACCTGACAAGGTGTTTGCAAGTTCCCTCAAAATAAAATGAAATCGTTTTGATGTTTAAGAACTATGTTAAATCACTTTTTAGGTTGACTGTTCTGGAGGTGAAATAATGAATTTGACATATAGGGATAATGATGGCAATTACTGTGCTCAGTTACTGAAACTGGGAAGGTTCTTGCTTTATTGACAGAGGACTAACAGCTTTATTAATATTCATGCCAAGTCAGAGGCAAGTATCCTGTTGGTAAGTAGCTCAGTAGTACCCATCACAATTTATAATAAGAAACTGTTGATCATACATGACACTCCCTGATGTAGAACTGAGGATTTATAGCACAGAGAATACATGAGGATATTAAAGTCTTGCACAGTGATCTGCGAAGGAGGAAGACAGAGGATACTTACTCAAATGTTAATTAAGAATTTTCCACATCAACACACCTTTTCCACTTCTTGCCACTGCATATTGAAATACCACAGGATACTTCAAATCATCATTTTAATTTTGTATATTTAGCACAATTATGAGCATTTTTAATGTCTTCTGTAGATAATAGATCATAAATCTTTCAGCTGAGAATTCTTTCCAAACAGAACATTAAAATATTTCAATTATTTTGACACCACTGGGCTAAATCTTTCGAATAACCGTGTTTTTTCTAATTCTGATATATGACTGACACAGAGGATAAGGGAAAGACAGGGGTTTTTCTTCCTCTTGGAAACACAAGAAGGTGGATTGGTGAAAACTTGTGGGAAGAGGGGAGAGGGCTTTCCATGACAAAGATGGAAGAGAGGACCCTGTGCTTAGTGAGAATTGTGTACCCAAGTGTGGGGTACATATCATGACAGAAAAGACTTGGCCTCAAGCAAAAAGTCAGCAGGACTGTAGTCAATAAGCAGATTCATGTACTTGCACTATTTCTAGTAGAGGTTGAGCTCTTTCAGAAATGTCAAGAGAGACTTTTGAGCAGTCATTCAATTTATGTAGTGGATTTTGTACAGCTGGAACCTGCATTTCTGTGACTTTCACAGGGTGGCAACAAAGTCACTGCATTACCCTGAAAAGTAAAACAACATCATCTAAAATGCTGGCCAGAAAAAGGACTTCTCAGAAGACATCTAGGGGAAAAAATCTAGAGCAATGAACTAATGTAAAGCTGGAAAGTAAAACTTTTTCTGAAAACACAGTGCTAAATATCACTGGCTTCAGAGTTGGAGTCTTATGGCTGATGTATTAAAAAACAAAAACAATCAAACAAAACAAAACAAAAAACCAAACCGACAAACAAAAACCCCAAATAAACAACAACAACTACAAAAACAAAAGGTGTTTTCCTTAATAATAGCATCTGGACAAATCTCTCTTTAAAGTGGATTCTCAAGTGTCTAGTAATGCAGGAGCTCCCACTGCAGATTCCCCTAAATGGTCTGTGCAGATAGCTGTTTTCTCAGACTTTGCAAGAGCCTAATTGCTCTGTTTGCTAGACCTTTTCTTAAACCTAAATGAAAGCAGACAGCAAACTTCACCTTCCCATTATCTGTTGCTCTGAAAGCTTTTTAGACATGTATTTAGAAAAGCCTTAATTTGAACATTTCTTTTAATGGAACCCGGTAATGATGTTTCCTGGTAATAAAATTTCTTCATCTCACTTATGAGTCTGCTAGTGATTCCATTTGTCATTTGCATTTTGAGAGCCTGTATTTTGTCTGAATTCTGACATTTTAATGTGGTCTGAACTTACAGAATTTTGGCCTTGCACACTAGGAAAATCAGGACCTTGGAGAGATGGCAAATTAAATACTTAGAATCAGTCGACAGTTTTGAAATCTTGGCTTATGTTTATATAAAAATTATTTTTTTTTTAAAGGAGGAAAATCATGACGCCTGTGAGGTAGGAAAGATACCTATGAGTCCTATGAGTAAGAGTGATAGGATGTAGACTGCAACAATTACATCAGGCACAACACTTATGTAGATTTTTTGGGAGGCTCTACATTGTAGTCTAAGAATGATCAGGCTCCAGTTGAGGGTTTTTTTTGAGATAATATTTGCCTACAGCATCTCTAAACCAAAGATTTGTTTCTGGGTGCTTAATTATCCAGACCACTGTCTACTACACCCTTCCAACATTAGGCTATATTGCATGGTAGGGACTGAGAACACTTCTGTTTCCAGCTCCATTGTTTTTAAAAAAAGTACAACACTTTCCAGTTCCTGATTGTTTCAGGTATCTCTCAGCCTCATGGACTATGGGTAAATATTCTTTATGAATAAAAACATTAGGGTACAGTTAAATATTAACAGCCGTCTGTACTCTATTCCTTTTAGGTCAAAACAACAAGAGCACAGTTTTATTCCTTGGCTTCAGGGATGAAGGACAGTGATTGTTGAAACTCTTTATGTATGGTTGATGTGGGGAATCCTAAACCACAGACTCATGAGGAGATTTAGGTTAAAAAGTGTGAAATGTTATGCAAAGTCCCTCTGAATGGTCCAGGCAGAGCAAGAGGACAGTGTAATGTTCAGCAGCATAAACCTGTGGCTGGAACTTTGGTGTCCCAGACCCTGCAGGCTTGTGATAACAAGGGTGCCTCAGACAGAAATCCAGGCTGGAGTTCATAGTGCATTGCTCAGCACAGAGGAAGCAATGTGTGCTACCAATGCTTCCATGACTGTCTTAGCAACATATCACCAAGTTACCTCTGGAGAAGGCTGCAGGACACGTAATTCTGCAATGCCATCTGAAGGTGGTGATTTACTTCTGAATAGGGAGCTGCAAGAGGCAGGGGCAGGGATTGTGCTGTGCCATGTCCCTCGCCCCGTGCCATGCTCCTGCTCACACTGCACTCACATTGTTGGCCAGACAGTCACAAGGCTTTGAAATGATGGCCCAGAGGAAAGAACCACAGCAGTGTGGCTCATAGAGAGACACATTTCTTTAACTAAGCAGCTCAAAAAACAGCCTCAGGTGATTGTCTGGTGACTACTGTCACCAAATTATGAAGGACAGGAAGGAATTTATGTTCTTTTTGTCACAGTGAACTATTAACCTTAGACATGTAACTGGTCATCACTAAATGCTGGGAATACTTAAACGTTACCTTAGAAAAAAGTTCAAGTGTCCAACAACTTTTTGCTTTGAACTGATGTCATTTGGAATCAGAGCAGAGAGAACAAAATGAAAAGGGTAGGGTTATTTTTACAGCCAGAAATATGATATTTTAATTTAAATTAGGTGAGGAGATTGAGGAGATGCTTACAGAGATGGAGGAATAAAGGGTAAGAAAGGACAGAGACAAAAGAGCTATCAGGCCTAATGTTCAGAGAAATACTCATACCTGTAATACTGTGTAATTATAAAAAATACATTGCCCTATAATGCTGCCAATAGGACTTGGCATTATCTGCCCCTTAGCTTTTGTGACAAAATAGTGAAAGCTGCTCATATTTTTCTTAAAGTATTATATGACTGAAAATGGTCCAGTAAAAATTGATTTCATTAACCCTTTGAGGAATAATGTGACACCAGGCACTGGTGGCTTCCTCCAGAGAACAGAGACAAGCTTTGGGGAACTATGACAGAGAAATTTGAGTAAATTCTTGACCAGAACTGCAAAAGAACTCTGTGAGTTGGGTTATTATAGGAATGAAACTGCTATTTTCCCATGGAACAGCACAATGGAAGCTTTCCTTTGTTTTCCCAGAGGGAAGTTGCTGTGCCCCTGAGAAGGAGAAAAGAGCATCTCTCTAAGTAACTTCAGTCTAATCCAACAGTGAAAAAATTTGCAAGCAGTGACGTGTGACATGAAGTTTTCACAAAGAATTTAATTAGAAACTAAATTTATGGTCTAGCTGTTACACAAGAAATAACATCCTAATTAATTTAAAAGCTTAATTGAAAGTCACTTCAAAGGACTCCGGCATTCCTTTCTCAAAATGTTTTAAGAGTCTGTGTCATTAGGCATTTTAAAAAATGTTTTAAATCTTTTTTCATAATCCCATGTGTCCCAAGCATGACTGCAGTTTTTCTACTTAATCATTAAGGACAGAAGTGAGTCTCTGGGATAAAAATTTCCCTTAAGGTTTTATGGGTTACTGATTATATACATACCAAGACCATTCTACTATGTGTTTAAAAGAAAGAATAAATCTTTGCTGATCTCTTTGTAGAAGCTAGAGACCACATTTAACTTTCCTTAAGGAGAGATATATTGTATAAACAAGGCTGGCACTGGCTATTTAATGCTTCATAAGCATAAAGCTGGGGCAGCTCACTTTCCTATGAAACTCAGTTTTGGTGTTTGGACATTTTTGCTTTGCTTTGCTCTTCCTCACTGAGGTGTCAGACACCTCAGCTGTTCTCTGTGGGCATTTCTGGGCAGCCCAGCTGAGAGGGGTCATTGCTGTGGCTGTTTGAGAGCTCTTGAAAGAACTGATGTTTTCAACACCATTTCTGGGAAATAACTCTCTGAGACTTGCTTAGCTGTAGGATTTTGGACTCAGTCTGAGAAAGGGCAGCACTGAATGATTCAGGTCCCATGAACTTTAACAGGCACAGAGAATAAGCGACACCTCCCAGAAGCAGCAAAACAGAGCAACGGGAAGGGGACAGACAGCTAGGAAAAGTTTAGTTGGAAGGGGCCCTCTGGAAATCATCTAGTATTTGTATGAACAAGAGGTTGCAGGATGATGCTTCTTCTATGGCTGCTCTGGCATGGAAATCCTCACAATCCTCTGCTGAAAAATTACTTCCACCATCACCCTGAGAAGTATTTCAGAACTCTTTCTCTTCAGGGAAAGAGTTGTGGCCACGTGGCTTTAAGCAATCATGTTTCATAAAGCTGTTGAAAAAACATATTGAACTTACACAGAAAACAAACTGAGAATCTGTCAAAATATATCAACAGTTGTATATATTTTAATTCCTGAACTTTTTTTTCCTTTCTTTTTTTCTTTTTTCTTTTTTTTTTGTTTCTCTTGAAATGTGTCTCAAAGTGTAGGAAGGACAGATGAAATTCACACAGAAGCCCACCACTGAGCAGCGGTGTCTGCCCATGTGTGCTGTCACCCAGCACTGCTGAAAAAAGTATCCCATCAAACTCTTTCCTAATCTGGTGGATTTTCCCCTAATTCAGAAACAGACCTTTTATAGCCACTTTGGAGTCTGCACTAGCAAAGCAAGAACAACTTGCTCAGGGAGAAAGTAGTTATTTTGCACACTTCACTGTCGTTCACAGATTGACGTGTGTGTCCAGAAAAGGGCAGTGGAGATCGTGGAGGCTCTGGAGCACAAGTGTGACGAGTGCAGCTGAGGGAGCTGGGGTTGTTCAGTCTGATGAAAAAGAGCCTCAGAGGGGACCTTATCACTCTCCATAACCTGAAAGGAGGCTGTAGTGAGCAGGGTATGTGTTGGTCTCTTCTCTCAGGTAACAAGTGTTGGGATGAGCGGAAATGGCCTCAAGTTGCACCGAGGGATGTTTAGATTGGATATTAGGAAAAAATTCTTCACAAAAAGGGTTGTTGAGCACTGGAACAGACTGCCAAAGGAAGGGGTAGAGTCACCATCCCTGGAGGGATTTAAAAGACTTGTAGGTGTGGCACTTGAGGATGTGATTTAGTGGTGGATTTGGCAGTGCTCGGCTGAGTAGTTGGAAGTGTTGATCTTAAAGGTCTTTNCTTTGGAGTCTGCACTAGCAAAGCAAGAACAACTTGCTCAGGGAGAAAGTAGTTATTTTGCACACTTCACTGTCGTTCACAGATTGACGTGTGTGTCCAGAAAAGGGCAGTGGAGATCGTGGAGGCTCTGGAGCACAAGTGTGACGAGTGCAGCTGAGGGAGCTGGGGTTGTTCAGTCTGATGAAAAAGAGCCTCAGAGGGGACCTTATCACTCTCCATAACCTGAAAGGAGGCTGTAGTGAGCAGGGTATGTGTTGGTCTCTTCTCTCAGGTAACAAGTGTTGGGATGAGCGGAAATGGCCTCAAGTTGCACCGAGGGATGTTTAGATTGGATATTAGGAAAAAATTCTTCACAAAAAGGGTTGTTGAGCACTGGAACAGACTGCCAAAGGAAGGGGTAGAGTCACCATCCCTGGAGGGATTTAAAAGACTTGTAGGTGTGGCACTTGAGGATGTGATTTAGTGGTGGATTTGGCAGTGCTCGGCTGAGTAGTTGGAAGTGTTGATCTTAAAGGTCTTTTCCAAGCTAAATGATTCCATGATTTATGTGGATGCACTAAGATAAAACTCACGTGAAGCACCACAGACCAATGAATTGCTTTAAAAACACTGAATAATGAACTGGGTTGCAACTTTCCAATACAAAACTTTTTAACCTCACCTCTATTTCTGGAAGAAGAAAAATTTAACTTTATTTGAAAACCGGCCCATGCAGCATAAACCCAGAACCAGCCCCCAGACAAGTATTTCTCTGCAGAAATGATTGTGCTGCATTCCTCTGGTGATAAATATGAGAGACCCAGCCCAAGGAGGAAGGAGGGAAGACAAACAGCCTAATAAAGTACTCATCCTGAATAATTCATTGGATTAAAAATGGAAAGCAATGTATGCATTTAATAAATTGTGTTTCTATTAATTATGTGGAGGGAAATGAACAGGTCCTGCAGAGTCTCCCTGAATCTATTGGTCAGTGCTGGAGCAATGCAGGAGGGATGCCAAGGCAATGCCAAGGCAATACAGGGCTGCTGCCAAGTGATGCCAGGGCAGTTCAGGCTTGGTACCAGCTGATGCTGGGCAACACTGCAGTGGTGCAGGGCAGTGCCAGAATGGTGACAGGGCAGTGCCAGGTGCTGACAACTCAGTGCCAGGTGCTGACAACTCAGTGCCAGGGCAATGACCAGCAGTGCCGGGTGCTGACGACTCAGTGCCAGGGTGATACCTGCTGTCACTGGGTGGTGCCAGGTGCTGATGGGCACTGCAGTGGTGCTGGACGATGTCAGGGCAAAGCCAGGCAATGCAGGTGTGGCCTGAGTGGTGGCAGGGCAGTGTCAGAGCAATGCCAGGGCGATGCCAGGCAGTGTCAGGGTGATGGCAGCTCAGTGCCTGTGCCATGCCAGGTGGGTGCCAGGGCAATGTCAGGGGTACCAGGGCAATGCCAGGTGGATGCCAGGGCGATGTTAGGGGTACCAGGGCAAAGCTAGGTGGGTGCCAGGGCAATGCCAGGTCGGTGCCAGGGCGATGCCAAGGGTGCCAGGGCGATGCTGGGGGTGCCAGGGCGATGCCAGATCGGTGCCAGGGCTATGCCAGGGGTGCCAGGGCTATGCCAGGGGTGCCAGGGTGATGCTGGGGGTGCCAGGGAGATGCCAGATTGATGCCAGCGCGATGCCGGGGGTGCCAGGGCGGTGTCAGATCAGTGCCAGGGCGATGCCAGGTCGGTGCCAGGGCAGTGCCAAGGGTGCCAGGGCGNTGAGGTGGGTGCCAGGGCAGTGCCAGGGGTGCGAGGGCGCTGTCAGATGAGTGCCAGGGCTATGCCAGGTCGGTGCCAGGTCAGTGCCAGGTCGGTGCCAGGGCGGTGCCAAGGGTGCCAGGGCGATGCCGGGGGTGCCAGAGTGATGCCGGGGGTGCCAGGGCGATGCCAGATCGGTGCCAGGGGGATGCCGGGGGTGCCGTCCCGGGGCGCGGGAGGCGCGGAGGCGGCCGGCGGTGCGATGGCGCCACCTGGCGCCGCGCTGCCGCCACCGCAGGCGCGCCGTCTCCGCGCCCACCCGCGGAAGCAGCGCCGCTGCCCGGGCGGGCCGGGGCCGGGCGAGGGGCGAGCACCGCACTGCCGGCAGCACCTCCGACAAACGACGGAAAAGCGTGAAGGGAATCCCAGCAAGCCCGGCAGCTCTTGTGCTGTCAGTGAAATCAGAAATTATTTAGAGGGGTAAAACAGCAGTCCGATAAAAACGTGCGGCTCATCAGCAAAATTTGCTGTGTTTTCAAGCTTTGTTATTTTGAAAATTTAATCTTCACTGTCCCAAATAATTTTTCCCCCCTTCTGAACTGCCGTCTTTATAAGTGCTGTGATTGTTATGGTGTAAGCAGCACAGCTACCCCATGGAAAAAAGTTTATCATTTTGTATAGTTATGTTTGTTGCATTTGGGCTTTGCCTTTTTTCCCCCTTGGTTTGGTTTGGGCTTTATTTATTGCTTTTTCTCTCTATGAAAATAATTCCTGTCCAAAAATCAGACGTGCAGGGGTGGAGATACCATGCTGCTGTTGTGAGGCTGTGTTCCCCCAAGAGCTGGTGATGCTTCAGAGCTGTTGGCCTCTGTGTGCCCACTTGTTTTGGGGAGATGCTTGAACGAAACGACTCACAGTCCTGTGGATGCTCACTGCAGCATCTGCATGTTTTGAAAGAGCAAATGCAGTTTATGGCATGTCCTTCATTTTTCCTGTTACCGCCTTTGTCCACTTGGATTTTATATTCATTATATGCTCAGGGCAGAGCTAAGGCTGTTAAAAACCACTCTCTACATTTTCAATTTTCTAAATTTGTTAAAGCATTTTACCTCCCAGTCTTTTGAGCCTTATTTTCCAGGGCAGGCTGTTGTGAGGCATCTTTATCCAGACCATGCAACTTAAAGATATGGGGGCTTCTTGTCCATGCAGAGTGCCTTTTTCCCACCTGTCATTCCTCTCCCACCTTGGCTAACTTTGGCCACTGGATTTGAGAACCACCTTGTCCACATAGTCACCTTTGCTGATGCTCCTCCACATTAGTGAAGGAAAGGTGGATTTTGAGACAAGAGTGTATTATGCAGGGCAAGAATGAAGCCTCCTGAACCACTACAGATGCCAGCATGGAAAACTGCAAATTCACAAGATTCCTGTCCCATCCTGTGGTGGATCTGGTTACTGTAATTGTTGTGAAGATCTCAGGAGGAGAACACGTGGAGGGAGGATCCAGGATCAAGAAGCAGGTGAATATTACCTCGAGGAAAGTATTAAAGAAATGGAGGACTCTTTTCAACAGTCATTTGTCTACAAGGACCAAGAAAAACAAGCCAGATGTGTCTCCCCTCCAAGTTAATTTACAACTGCAGGTGAGAGACGGAAGAGCAGCAGAGGAAAGAAAGATATAGCCAAGTCAGAGCCGGGGCAGAATTGCAACCAGGAGATGGCAGCATGGGCAGACGCCCAACAACATGGAATAGGGGCTAAGGGAGAGGATGATAAGTCAGGCAACGTTCATAGTGACAATCATGTTGTTTGATGAAGACAATGCCACTGTGGAAGGTAATGATCTGCTGTTGGACATCCAGATGGAAATTGCATCATCCTCAGAAAGATGCCTGTTGTGTAAAACTCAATTCATGGGCAAGCCCAGAGAACACAAGTCTGCCAGGGAAGTGCTCAACACTGCCTTGTGCTCACAGGACTGCTGTGAATTTCCTCAGGATCCTGAAGGTGTCCAACCAGCTGATTCCTAGGGAGAATTTACAGTTTGGGACAGGGGTACAATAGTAATGTTCAGCCAGAGGCGATGGGGAATGGTCACTTGGGGCTGAGTCCATCACCTCCTCCTCTGAGGCACTGAGCAGTACCTGACACAACCTTTCCCCTGAGACTGGGCAATGCCAGTGTCCAGAAAGTCTTGTCCCCGGGTGCTCTGTAATGTCCCCACTGACCCCTATCACTATCTCCGAGCCCATCCACAGCTAATCTCTCCTAACACCTTTTCTAATCTAATCTAACTAGCTGCTGGCAAACCCACTGATTCTGATTGTTAATTCTCCAGCCTCTCTGCTCGATCTGGCTGCTCACACAAGGCTGTCCCCTTTCTACTGGAGAAAGAACCTTACTGCCAGGGTAGAAGTCACACGCCCCTGGGCGCGGTGAGAATTAGTGGCTTTCCAGATGATGGAGGTAGGACCTAGAGGGCACAGTGTAGAAGTAGTGCAGCATCATTGTACCTGGAAAAAAGATACATATTCTGATGCTAAAGCCTGTACCTGTGTGGGAAAAGATCACAAGCATGCAAAACAAGGTTTGTAGCATGTTCAAACACTGAGTGCCCCTGCAAACCATGAAAAGCTGGATAAGAAACAACACTTTGCCACTGAAGTCTCATCTAGTAGACTATATTAGGGAAATTATCACAGTACAAATCCTCTTTTTCTTTCTTTCTTTCTCCTTTTTATGTTTTACCAATTAATTACTGGGGTAAAAATACTAGAATGGTTAATTTGTTGGATTCGGTGTTTCACTGTATATTTTCATAGAAACACCTGAACATATTTTCATATGTTCATATTCCTCTGCTCTAGAAAACAGTGCTAGTATTGTTTTGCTGTAGAATTTTTCAGATATTTTAGATATAGTTGATAAGTGGGTCCTTTTTCCCTACAACAAAACTCCCACAGAGCAAAACCTTTCATCATTGAACTTTTGCATGTCTGGGATAGGTTTTAAGTCAATTTGATGTAAAACTGCTTCAGATATGTGAGTGGTGAAAACAGCAAAAGCAACAATAAATCCCAGATACTCCCTTTGCGTGACTGGGTCAATTAGTTGAAAAAAACCCCAATTAACACACAGTGTCTTCCATCTCACTCTGGCTGCTGTCTTAGGTTCTCTAATTGCCTGGGAAAAAGTATCTACGCTGAGCAGCTGCGATGTGGAGGGCAGAAATCAGAAATGACACAAATTCAGTACTCCACTACTGCAGGTAAACAGGAGGCCGAGTCACGGCGCAACGCTAATGATTCCAATTATCGATTGAAACACAACCAGCTTGCGATGCTCCTTTTGCAGTTTGCAGGGCTGTGGGGTCACATAACCCAGCCTAATCCAACAGGGAGAAACCTTCCCCTGCTCCTGGCCCAACGCATCTAACGCTCCCCACAAGGCTGCATTTGTCACCAATTAGGATGACACCTGACAAAGCAAACCCTTCTGGCAACGATCTGTTTTCCATTCACGGTGCTGCAGTAGTTTGTAACAAAACTTACCCAGAGAAATTAACATTGATGTTAGACTGCCATGGAAAACTTGTTGAAGCATAATTAACTGGTTAATAACAGATTGCCCCAGTGATTTCTTGTAGCAAACAATTCCATTCTTTGAAATTTATGGGTGGGATCTTCCTCAACGGTGAAACAATGTACCTCTTTCTCCACTCCAAGGTAAAAATCTACCTTCAAAGGCAAAAAAAAAAAGGAAAGCTGGTTACAAGGTATTATCTGGAAGAAGACTATTAAAAATGTGTAATAGAAAATCTGAAAGGAATTTCAGACTGCACACTGGTGTGGTCCTGCAGTAAACTTGACTTGAATGAGGCTCTTTAAGCTCACACAGACTGGGGTCAATTTCCTTCCCAAGGACGTCTTTTCTTTCACACTTACCCCCTGCCTTGGAAGGACTATAGCTGCAGTCCCACAGGCAACCTGGTCTGTGTCTGGTTTCAAGGATCAAAAAGATTTGATAGGCATTCACACAAGCATTTAAGCTTTCCAGTTCTTATTTTGACTACTACTACAGTTTAAACTTGTGTGGGTCCATCCAACCACTAGAATTAGTCTTGTAAATTCAAAGAGCTTGTCTTTCATGGGTGTAAACGCTTTGAAACACCAGTTGCATAATCTGTTGATGAGGAGAAAATAGATGCAATAAATATTTGACAGAAAATGCTAGGGACGTTTACTCACACTTCTGCAATCACTTCCAGTTAATTTCAGGAGGATCCTGAACATTTGGAGACTGGATTAGCCTATTGGCTGTGCTCTTCAGGGGAATTGTTACTCAGGAATCATTTCCAGACTTAGTTTTCTGGATAAAAAATGCACCACAATGAAACATAATATGCAGCTACCACCATACAGTCAGCCTAGAGTGAATCATTTTTCACAGCAAGAAACTATTGAAGTTTGAGAAGATTATGGATCACAGGAAAAGGGTGATTCTATAAATAATAAGATTAGAACCAACAAAGATGAAACTTATATTGAAAAAATGTGGCTGGTTATGAGATGTGATCTGCAGTTGCAGCTAGAAGAAATGTTTAGAGACAGATTTCAAAAGCAATGTGCACTTTTCAACCTCCTTCTGCCAAGAGAAAAATCCTGGGGTTTGGGTTAGATCAGAAGCCATACTTTTTTATGTAAACAGGCATTGTAGAGGACACAGCACCAGGTGGGCTTCATGCAGAGGACACTGAGATGAAAAGAACCAGGGAAACTGCAACTTTTTATGCAACTTCTAATGCTTCTCTTATACTTTAATAATGCACAAAGATGCACATACTGTGGAGTGCTGCCCAGCAGCCCTGTGATCTCTTTGGCTTCCACTGTAGCACTGGTGCAACCTGGGCTGGACAGGGATGCTCCTCAGCCTGGTGAGAACAGGGTCACAGAGGGAACCAGGGAGCCCCAAGACTAAGGATGTGCCTCAGATGAATCCCAGTGGTCATCAGGATGCAGTATCCCTGCCTCCCTGCATGGCACATGGGCAAGCAGGGCACCCTGGTCTGAGCTAAACACACTCTACAGCACAGGCATGGCCCAGCTGGGTCCAGGCTCAAAGCATCAGGACCACACAAAGGGGTGGCTTGTAAGGACGAGCTCATCCATGCTAACACAGCATGTCCATAAATCCAGGAGGCACAGGATGCCTCTTTGGTCAGTGTTCAGGGCCAGGTTCTTAGCTGGTTTAAACCAGCACAGCTCTTCTGGCATTTGTGGAGTCATGCAAATCTAAAGCAGCCGAAGACACATGCCAATTATTAGCAAGTAAGCACATTCTGAGGCTGTAATTCCAGCCTGAATAAAATATGAGTGGCTTATGTGACAATTAGAGTTTTCCTGTTAGAGTATGGCCACATGAAGCCTCATTTCCCTCTGATATAATGCACATTACATTGCACCTGCTGACCAAACACATAGGCCTGCCTGCCTGTCACTGCTGCCACTTCATGTGCTCTTCTTCTCAGCTCTGACTCTGACTTTTCCTGTCATGCTTTCACTGTTGCTTTCCCAGCTGCAGCCACAATGCTGTGCTGTGCAGTGCTACCCAACCTGCTCTCCATCACAGACTCTCTCCACTGCATCAGGAGAGACCACCTGAGGCCCTAGGGCAGAATGCAGAGGTTTCCTGGGGGTACCAGTTAAATACAGGTACAGACACAGCACAGGAGTGCAGCCCCCGGGTACTCAGGCAACCTGAAGACCTCATGCTACTTTACAGCTTGGTGGTGCTCTCCCTGAGAGATTTTAACTGCTCCTCACTTGTAAGCTAAACATCTGGGCATGCTGCAGCCAGAGATTTGAAGTGCAACCTCTTTTTTATTAGAACAGCAAATCTCAGCAAATTGCTTTCTGCTCCTCTCTGGAAAGTAAGACAATCACACTTCAGAGCTCAAGGCTCGCACTCGTTTTCCCCACAGTGTTTTCAGCATCACAGTCTAGATATTACTGCATTTACTGTGCTATCCATCTCTCAGTGCACGTACATGCCTACACTTGTTTGACCTTTTTGCACCATCTGGGAATCCCTGATACACTCCATCACTTTATCACCCAGGAAAGCAAAGAAGGAAAAGATAAGGAGCACAAAGGTGCTCTGTGGGTATATATTAATTAAGCATAGCTTAATCATGTGATTTCATCGTTGCAACATTTCTATAATAAGTCTATACTGAATCATTCAGAACGTTTTCCCTTATAAGCACAATAGCTCTTTACCCACCTGTGAAGAAACGCAAGCAGGTGTGCAGACCTGCTTCAGGCAACAGGCTCCAGCTGGGATTACTCACCTCTCTACCACCCACAGCTTCAAGAGAGCCACAAGGATGTGCCCTGTAGAGAGGCTTGGTAGTCATTCTTTCTATCTCTCTTAGCTGAATTGGTTCTTAATGTTTAGAAGCAATCCAGGGAAAAGCTGCGCTGTCATCAATGGGAAGCAGAGAGTGAAAGGAAAAGGTACTGTGGCTGCCAGGAGTGTGCTCAGAATGCTTGTGGTTAGGAGGGCTCTTGTGGGGTTGGTTGCCTTTTTGAGAGGAGCTCCTCTCTTCCTGTGCCCTGGGCTGTCTCCCCTCTCCTCCTAGTTACTTCCCTTATTTTTCTACCTTTTGTTAGGCTTTATCTCTTCTTTAAATGCTCCTTTTCTAAGTGAGTCCTGGAATGAAAGTTAAAAATATCTCATACTTGTGTGTCATAACTCTTCTTTTTTTGTTTTGCTTCTGTCCTGTTTTTATTTTCACCTGCTTCCTCTGCTGCTCTCATGCATTTGAATCCTAAAGCCTCTCAAGGATAAAGTCAAGTTCTTTGTGAGTTGCTGGAACAGTGACTTTCTATTAGAAGTCCTTCAGGCATTGTTTTAACATGTAAAAAAGGTGATGATGTTGTTTCATGTAATTTGTGACTTATTACTGTTATCACTTGCACAACTAATGATTACTTGATGCGTGGTTAATTAAGGAACATTTGAAGTTGTTTCCTTTTGTTGTATTTTTAAAATATCAGAATATTAATTTGTCTGAATTATTCCAAACCGTAGACAGCAGAAATGAGGCTCATATCAGGTTAAGCAAGGAAGAAATTCTCAGATAGAGTTGATAGGCATTAATTAAATAAATAAAAAAAAAAAGTCTTAGTAGGTGAAAGTGTCATTTAAATGATTGCTACTTATTCTGGCAATGCATAATTAGGGTATACAGCTAAGTGATTTACTGTGTCCTCTACCATTAGGTTTCCAAATTGTGGTGGAAATCCTCACAGGAAACAGTGGTATGTTCCAGAGAGCAGAATTTCTGTTTCTGTGTTGCTTGTAAGTATAGAAAAAATTGTGAAGAGCAAAATGTTTTTGAATGAAACACCTATTTGACATATGCAAGGTCCCATATTCAAATAGAGGACTAGGAAGAAACAAAAGGGTCACATTGTGCTTTTGGTTTTGTTATATGCTGAAAAGAACCCAGACAGCATTGAATCTGAGACCTGATCCTGTCTCCAAAGTTTTTCCTCTCTCTGCCTCAGCAAATACAGGATACTTGCTCTATGGAAAGTAAAACTCGAGATCAGCAGCTGTGAAGGGTTTGGTTCTTAGGGTGCTGTAGTTCTTTGTCATGTGTTTGCTTTTTGAGGAATTTATGTCATGACTTGGAGGTAATACCAGCAGCAGAGTGGTGAACTGGACCCACTGGGGCAACGTGTGGGTGACTGAGGAGAAAAGACACACCTGAGCAAGGGGTAGGAAAGTCAAGTGCACCCTTTTGCTGCTGCAGCCTGCTATGGTGGCGGGTGTCCTGCAAGACATGTTGGGTATGTAATTAGGATGAGAGTTCTTTACACTGCAAATTATGAAAGTATATGTATCCTTTTCATGAAGTACCTGTTGCCTTTAGGTAGGATTTGCTTCCAAACATCTCGATAGAGTTCTGTACAAACCTTCCTGTCTTCTGACATATTGCTACAATTGATTCCTGCTAATGATATTTCTTCTCCTGTACAAATGATGTATTTCTTCTCCTGTACAAATTATGTGTTCTTGATGCCTCTTTCTGGAAGTGCTAATCCACTTTAATCATAACAATCTCTGCACCGGAAGTAAGAGTCACTGACATTGAACAGAAGCAGAGGAAGCCCTAGAAGTGGAACACTTTCTTCACTGTGTAATGCAAAGTTATAACAGGCTGGAAGAGGGAACATTTGAAGTGGCAAAGAAAAATAATTACTCCAACCAAAATAGCATTATCTCTTCATTGTCTGTCAGTGTCTTTTCCCCTGAAGTTGGGAAAAACGCCTGTTTCAAAAAGGAAATGGCACAGTATGTCCTTTGAAGCTCTTGGTGGCAGTGAAGTGTCACAAATAGTGCAGAAACTGCGATTGGATTCTATACATCAGGTTGAGAGTGGAGTCTGAGGATGTGTGACGTGAATTGTCCTGTGCTGGCCAGAGGCTCCACTGTTATTCTTATGCATTATTTACACCAGCTGCCTTTAAATATCACACTGGGGATTTGTCGGTGGATTGTCTGTTCAGTTTGTGTTTAGATAGATGGTTCAATAACTCAGGGAACCAAAAGCAAAGTATATGTTACAATGAAATCCCTTCAGCTTTTCTGTATGCAGTTGCGACCCCTCATGTCTCTGTACATCTTTCTGGATTAGTGTTCAAGCTGTTGAAATGTACCTGATACAATTCACAGCATGATCCTTTGAGGGTAGGAGCACTGCCATACTTCCTGCTGCTTTCTCACCAGGGTGTAAATGAGTACCTCTGTCTTGCTAAGGAAAAGTTAATGCCATATAGGTCAGAGTACAGACGTGCTGTCTGCAAACACAAAGCGCCAAGGTGCTCCTCCAAGTGTTTTTTCCAACAGTCTAATGCGATGAGAGGTGAAAAGTGTAGGGCTTTGGCTGCAAACTGGCCAGCAGTTGCCTACCCTGCACTGCTGGCTGCAGCTTGGTAAATATTCCCATTCCCCATCTTCTTTGTCCTGATGGTTGCTGCTGATAGCTGCTGACAGATAATTAAAGCTGCTTGGTGTAACACTGTCTGCAAGTGTTTGCAAAAGTGGAGTGGAAGAAAGTGGAAGTTTCACCTAGGCAGATTAGAGGGGAGGAGATCTTTTATGAAGACAAATGAAAGCAAATGTGTTTACAGAAAGCTTGTAAAATGCTGTTTTCAAAACAGATAATATTTTGACCTGACTATGATAAAGATTTCCATCTTCATTAGAGAAGGAGGCCTCCACCCCTACCATCTCCAAGAGCAAAGTTTCCTGGTGCTGCCGAACAAGATCAGCCAGTTGTGATTTATGTTTTGCATTTGTTACTTTGCAGACTTTGTTCAAAAATGCAATTATTACTTAAATTACCCAAACCAGTCAATTCATTTCTTCTATTGGCTAGTATTGTGAGACTTTTATTTTTCATGGGTTTCTGAGTCACTTCAGATGCTTCTATGCTTTTTTTTTTGTTACTTGTAGCTCAGGATTTACAGGTTGCTTCGTGGCCTTTGGCAGTGCAGATGGTTTTCCTTCAGCACATTACCATACTGCTGAACATACCTTACCTTTTCCTCTCTCTTGAAGGTTGGCATAAGGCAATAAACAATTACTGGTTCAATCACCATTCTTATGTGGAAAAGCAAACTCTATTGAGGATGTTGCCACAGCAGTCAGTGAGCCTATGTGAGCTAAATGCTGCAGTGGTGAGGATTGTGGGCCTGAATCTTAATGCCTTTCTAGGCACACCTAAGGTGTCTGTTTATGGAATCACTTGGGCTTTTTCATGTGTTATCCTATTAGTTCCTGCTGTTTGCTTCCAAGGCATCAGCGCCTGGACCCACAGGCTCTTTTCTGCATCCACGTACCCTGCTGCTTCTACTTGCAAGTTTACAACTGTCCTGGTCAGTTGCAAGTACAGTATGAGCAGGAGTGATGGGGCTGAAACACAGCTACCTTTCCAGTGACAAAGCCACAGTTAATCTTTGGTTTTCTTTTTATTTCCATTCATCTTTCCCCTTGCTTTTGCGACCTCCTATCCAGAGGGAAACCAGTGCTTTGTGTTTCTGTGTTCAGGTGAACGCTTTCTTCGCTAAATATTTCAGAGAAGCCTTAAAAGCTCCAGACTGCCAGCAGAGTTTACTCTCTTGGGCCAGCTGCAGTGACTGTATTTCACACACATCTGGTAGGCAGCAAAGCACAGTCAAATCGTGCCCAATAAATCTGGTGTTATGGAGTGGCTTAGCAGAAGCTCACACAAAAATGGATTGCTGATATAATCAAGCCTTTGCTAGACTGAGCTATTCTGCTGGAAATACCTCATACTTTCCCCTGAAAAGCCTAAGAAGAGCTGTGTGGCCACCAAGGTCTGGTCATCCCACATCCCTTTTGTCCTCAGCAGAATACGCAGCCTGGTCTGCCGTGTCGCATACTCCTCTCGGTAATCCTACTGCAGGGAGAAATATGGTCTGGCATCCACCAGAGGGCTGGTGATAGTGTAGAGGTGACAAAGATAACACAATAAACTCACAGTCCTCCACCCTGCCCTGAGGGGTGCAGAAAGCCAAGGGGTCTTTGCAGGAGACGGGCAGCACTGTCCAGTGTGCTGTGAGCTGTGGTGGGCAGTGGGGACAGGCGGGCTCTGCTGATGCACAGCTCCACAGCAGTGGGAGCAGCTGCCCGAGTGGTGGCGAGATGCTGTCTGCATTGTCAGCGTGATGCTGTTAACAAGGGAAATGATTTCCTTTATGTGTGGATGGGAGCAGACTGTGGTCCGGGAAAGTGCTTGCATGGGCGGTGCCCCTGGGAGCTGGTGGTGTCACTGCCTGCCTCAGAGACTGCAGTGACCCCAGAGCAAACACCTCAGGGGCTGAGCCCGGGAAGTGAGTGTTGTCTAGTATGGGTTTGCTTCGAGCACAGCTGTGATATAGCAGGGAAAAGATTCATTCCGTGGTGACTCCTCTCCATGATCCCTCCCAAGTGCAAAGGGAAGGATTTGGCATTGCAGGGACCTAGAGAATGAGACTTTCTGCACTTATGAGTTATGTCATATCTTCAAAGAAAGAATGGAAATGTTTAAAAAGATAACTTGGTGCATAAAGTTATTAAATGCTACTAAGAAATAGAAACAGAACTGGCGGAGCTGAGGTGTGCTTGTACATGCCTGTGTGTTTTGTTTTTTTTTTTAATTGGGAACACCTGGTGTATTGACAACATTTCAATGATGTTCTGCTTGGGGCTTATTTTGAGGACTTGTATCAACAGCAAATCACACTAACAGGTATTCCCAAGCATGCCAGTATTACAGCTTGTCTTAAGATAAATGTTGGACCTGTATGTGGCATCTAGAAATAGCCTGGCATGGTAAAAGGAATATTTGAGCCAAAGAGCTATGTTTTAACAGTTGGGGAAGATAGCATTTCTCAGCTGCTTCTCCCCTCCTAAATAACTGTGTCCCTCATAGTAATTGTTCCAATTCTGTTCTGTGAACTGTGACTATGTAGTTAATGAAAGTTGAAATGGGAGCTAGAGAATGAAGTACAGTTTTGAACACCCCTAATAAGGTAGAATTAAACAGAGGGACCAGAAAGCTATATCCCTGCTCACAATGAGTACCATCCTCTTTCTGTGCAGGCCTCATTAGAGAAAAAGAGACTACAGAGACTCAAGTTCCATTTAATATGACTTAATCTATCAACAGTCTGGTCTGGGATTAAAAGCAGAATTAAGTTTTAATGGAGCATAAACAGTTTAAGGGTTTTCCATTTTTTCAAATTTGTTCCTTTCCTGAAAAAAGGAGATAAGTGCTTAATGCAAATGTGGGGCTGGGTAACACACAGTGTGAGCGAGGGGAAGATGATTTAGGTGAGCGAATGAATTTTCAAATAGAAGAAGCAGAGATGGATGACAAGAGAACTTAAACAAATAGCACATAATTAATTCTCACAATTTTACCTAATGCTTTGTGACATGGCTGTCACTAACATTGTCAGAAGCTATAAGTGAAATGGGATTGAAAAAATTTCAAGACAGCAGTAATCTCACTGTGTTGGAAGAATGTTTTTCTAAGATGCATGTTCCTGGCTATATACAGCTCAAATGTACATGAAAGAGGAGCTTAAAAAGCTTAAGTTGTTCTGTATTGACTTTCATCTTAGATGGCTGCTCTCACTTCAACTAGCGATATATAACCCGTATGATTTTTAAAATTGTATTTATTTTTATGTGACTGCCCTCCAGGGCACCATCTACAATTACAAAAAGGCCAGTGATGCATCTGATGTATCATTTTTACTAATTAGTTTATAGATGCGTCATTGGGATTTTTTTCCCTGTTTGAAAGCATCTGTTTTCCCTGCTAATGCACCCGAGACTGACAGTGTCCACAGAGCAGAGATTGGCTTGTGGTTTGGTTTTTTTTTTTTTTTTTTGGATTTCCCCCCAGCCCCACTATATTTAGGTAATGCTCAGCTGGAAAGAAGCTGCTCAAATCCAGCAGGTTGCAGAGGAGATGTGAGCAGAGCTGAAGTGCAGTGAGTTTTAAATAGCAGAGAGCAAAAAGAAAGTATCAGGGCTTGGTAGAGGGCCAAAAAAGAGGAAAGTGAGAAAACTGAGGCTTGAGTTTTTTTCCCCAGAAGAATAATTGAGGAACTTCAGGAGGGAATAGATTGGTGATGGACCTTTCCCGTCTTAGCATTATGTAGGTGAGGCAAGGAACAGGGAGTGTGGACGAGAGGAGGGAGCTGTACAGGGATTAGTGCCTGCAAACCCAGAGCAGGGCAAAGGCACTGAAGAAGGGGTTGTAAATCCAACAGCAGGCAGGTATTTAGAAGATCTTGTTAATGGAAACAATGCATCTGAAGATCCAGTCAGAAATGGACTTCGGCTCATCACTGCAGAGGCCTTACAAGTTTTTCCAGCTGGACTTTTACTGAGGATTAACTGGTTCCCATGACTGCAAATGCAGTTGGACATCTTCACATTGGACCTGGAGACTCTTTGTTAAATTTTCAAGCAAATAATAGACTATTATCAACCCCAGCTGGTCATGTTGGGTCCCTAGCTGGCTGTGTTAGCTGTGTCTTGTTAGCGGTTTACTGGAAAATATTTTTGTAGAGAAAATATGGCTCCTTTGGCATAAACTAGAAGAATAATATCAGGCTCTGGGCCCAGAGCTGCTGAATGTCTGAAACTGTTGGCTATTTGTCTGATGAATCAAGAATGTCCAGTAGGTAGACATGCAATGGCCTGGGCTGTTGAGTAGATGTGTTTTAGAAAGCAGTGTAAGAATTTGGTGTTTGAGTAAATATGAAATGCTATTAGCCTAGGCTTTCATTACTCTGTTTTGTTTGTAGAAGCCAATAAGTGGACTGTGGATTGTGGGATCTCAATTTGAAGTAATATCCAACATTTATAGAAAAAGCTTTTTTTGCAGATTCTTCATCTGCTAGTGCTAATTATAAGATGGTGCAAACTTAAATGTGTTTGCAATTGGTGTCAACTGGCTTCATGTGCTAAATGAGACTATGTATCACCAGACAACTTGGATTTTTGATTAGAAAATGTCTTGGCCACATCCGGACCTGCTGTTGGCTCAAGCACTTAAATTTACCTGTGTATTACTGAAAGCAGATTTTTCTAGACACAAGTTACCTGAGTGAGTTAGACAACTACTAGGAGTGAGTTATTGTGCTTTAGTCTAGTGGGAAATAGCTGACTGTGAGTTTTGCTTCTCTTCTTAACCTTCCTAATTCAAATCGTTATAGAAAAATTTGTATTGCAACCCTTAATTATTCTTTCTTACGTTCTGGATTAAATTACTTGTACAAGAGGTCTCCAGGTCACTTGCTTTAATCCTTGCTCAGAAAAGGCTGCCAGAAGTTCTCACAAACTTGCAAAGCAGATGTCTTCATCCAGTGGAGATGAGTATCTGGAAGAAACCACATATTTAGGGTGAAAATTCTGGCGGATGTGTTATTTTCAGGATATTCGGCATCTTAACAGCTAAATAAATATTCAGTAAACTGCAAATGTTAGCAGGCACATCTCACTGGGATATGGGTGGTCAGCAGCTCTGCCACAGAAGAGTGTGCAACAAATAAGCACTTGTATGATAAGAGTGTTTCCTCTCTCTTTTTTCTCCAAAGTATCAGGGACATATGTCTGTCACAGCTATTGGCAGTGACACTGATGGCTTGACAAGGGCAGTTTCTGACTTTTGAGGTCAACACCAGGGTTTGAAATTCTATATCTGTTCTGATCTTTGTCCTAATATTTTCCATTTACCAAGTTTGCAATAAGCTGCAGAGTTTTACTGGGGGTTACTCTGAGGAAATTGCACAGGGGTGCCAAAGCCCCAGGGATTGCAGGGAGGGGACAAAAAGAAGAATCAAAACTCCTGACCAGGTCAAGACCATTCAGGGAGCCAGGCTGTGGCCATTCAAAAATGACTAAAGGAATAATGAAAGGACTGATTCCATAGATAGCAAGTGGAACAATTCTCAGTAGGAGCCCTTTGAGGATAGAAGAAAGATATACCAAATGAAACCATCCTCTGAAAAGACACTAACACCATAATACTGGTTACAGCACTAAAAAAGATTGAACTGAAACTTTATCTAGATTCTGGGCCAGTTTCTGAGGTCATAAAAAGCAACTGAGCAAATAGCTAAATTGGAAGCCAAAGAACTTTTTAGCTTGACTTGCACCAAGTTTTCAATAACCATAATCATTAAACAGAAATCCCTCCTGGTTTAGGAAGGTGGGAAACTTTATATTTCATAAAAATGAAAGTCAAGCAAGAATTGTTTGATATTCCATGTTTTTTTTTTCAGTGACAAATCAGTGCTGAGAGCTAAAATGTCTGAATATACTTCTTGGGGAAACTACAGAAGTGTGCAACTTCTAGCTGCTGTGGGATGTTAGAAGGAAGATGTATCCAAATTTCTGGTGACTCTATTCTTAGTCCATGTATTTTTGGTAAAAACTGATTTGCAACTGTCTCCTGGGTATCACTTACCTAAAAATTGAAATTTAAGCTGCAGGAGGATAGAAGTGACTAAAACTTTCCCATATTCTCCTTTCCAAACAATATGAAGGGATGGAGGTAGGCATCATATGAAGTGGTGAGCCCTAACCTGCTGGAGCTGCCCCACTCTTGCTGTGTGTGACAGCAAAATATGACTTAGTGGTGCAGCAGAGCTGCACTGATATCTGCCAGGTGACTTGATTTTTTTTTTTTTCCTGTCTCTTACCTTAAGAACTTAGAGAAAAATTTTGTTCCGTGGACAACCATGATGCTTGTTGCCATTGAAGGGAAGACAAATAGGATTTTGCTTTGGTGGGGCTGGGGCGTAAGTATGTGGACTTGGGGTCAAGTTGGCAACAGTACTGAAAGTTCTGTGATTATTTTTTTCTAAAGGTTATGGAAAGCATTGAGCTTGATAATTAGATGCTTAAAAAAATGTTGGGCAAAAGCATGTTACAGTTGTAGTGTGAAGAGCTGTCAATCCTTGAAGGGTAGGAGATCAGAAATCTGGTCTTATTAAATTTTTAATTAGAGGGCAGCAGCTTCCCACAGAGGGAGTCTGCCTAGCATAGCAAACTTCTTCCCCACCCCACATATTTAGTTGTTCTTGTCAGGGGGCTCTTTTGTGAGGGTCTTGCCACAGACAATGTCCCAAGAGCTTTGGCATGAGGCTGCTGAGGCTGGAATAGTTCCATGAGCTGGTTTGTGAGGCGTGTTTCAGCTTGGACTTCATCTTGCTGTGGGAAGACAGGCCAGTGCTCCAGCACTGTATGTCCTAGAGGAGCTACAGAAATTGAGGCAGGTGTAAACCTGGACATTGAGGCAATAAGATGTTCCAGTGTCAAAGATGCTTAAATTAGAAGTATCCTCTAACATTTGTTGGTTCAAGATAACCAGCCTCTGTTTTATGTCTGTTTTATTACCAGCTTTCTGTTACTATTCACTCAAGAGTTTCCCTGTGCTTAGTCAGCCCTTGATGAAATGAAATGTGTGCCAGTTGTGTCCCTTGATAGCTCCATGAGCTTTTCCAAACTCTGCCCTTGCTTGGGGATATGCTGAGGGATACAGCTGGAAAAGAAAGTGGAGTCTTGGGCTGACTGCTGCCTACATCTGTTATGAAAGCAAAAACTGGGCTTGACAGTGGCCCTTCTCCAAAGCAGCAAGAAAAAATCCACAGCTCTAAAGGATAAAAATATCTTTAGGTCCCCAGTAGCTCCAGGAGAACAGTGACTTCCCAGCATGTTAGTCTGTTACATACTCACTCATTTTCCCAAGAGTCTTGATGATTTTTTTTTTTCTGTTTTGGAGAAGTGTGAGGCAGGTAAATTTTTGTGGGCTTTTTTATTTTAAAGTTATGTAAATGTATGCTGTGGGAAGACTTGTATGAAATGTTATTTATATACCTGGGAGACTGTTTGATGAGGTATTATTGTCATTTGCTCTGTGATTCTAGACACTCTGAAAAGGCCTTAATGTCACATGTTAAGTACAAATAGAGATGCAGCAGAACAGGGGAATGATTCATAAGAATAGCATGGTGCTTTCCTGCTGCTCTGCTTATGATTTGTAGGAAAGCTATGGTGAAAAGCAAACCTGCAGCTTAAAAAGACTTTTCAGGTCTTAAATTACAAAAACCTCTCTGTTGGCTTGGCTGACTGCTTCTGAGCTTTAAGCTGTCCAGTTTCCCTCAGGTGACCTAACTCGTGCTACTTTCATTAGCCCAGTACAGTTTGGTCCCTGGAAAAGAAACTTGCAGGCAGAGAGCAAGTGTGACTGTTCACAATGCTCAGGACTCCCAAAATTGCAGGAAAGTTGGAGAAATAGCATATGCAGCTTGTGTGAGAAGTAATGCTGGAGTCTGTATGCCTAAAAAAACACCCCAAACCAACATACCCTTCAGTTAGAGACTGCAGTACCCAATCCAGCCTTCAGCCAGCTGGTTTTCTTGGCAGGGGAAGGTGCCACATGGAAGTTCTGGTGTGTGTCCACCCAGTGACACAGACTGGGTGAGCCCTTTCTGCTCCCTGAACGTGCGTGCCTGAAGCAAGCGTAGATCTCTCTGCAGGGTTATGGAGGCTGCAGCCCCTGTCTGACAGCATGATCCAGAGCTCAGGAGAAAAAAGGAAGGGGTCTGTTTTCTGCTGCCTCCAAAGTGTCTGAAATTGTCCACTGCACGGTTTCTGGAGGAGGAAATATATAATGTTATCTTTATGTTCAGGTGTTATGGTCACAAGACTATTCTGGTCATCTAGTATTTGGGGCTTTCTTTAGATTATGGACTTCAAGGGGTTATTTCCTACATTGGATTGAGTTATCTCTTTAAATATTTAATCTTTAAAGACTCCAGCCTCTGCTGAGTCTACCACCTACCAGATAAGCTCTTTTAATGTCTAATTATCCTCACAACTAAGAGAAGTCATCTTGTTTCAAGGTTGAATTTGTAGAGCTGTTTTTCTTTTGGGTTTTTTTTTTTCCATGATTTAGCTCTTCTTTCAGATTATATTTTTTTCTGTAAATCCTTGCTGCTATATTAAAATAACATGAAGAAATCTGAAATATATAGGTATACTTATAACCTTTGTATTTAATTTTCAAAATTGTGCCACTTATTAGAACAGGTTTTATTAAAAAAACAGCACAACTGGTAGGGAGGGAATAATAAAGTCTAATTAGTAAGCCTGCTCTCACTGATTAAACCCCAACCTTTTGGATTAACAAATTTACACTACTTTCTCTTGTTTTAATTGCTCCTTGCACACGTCTATCTACAATATCTTTATCAGTACCTGATCAGGTCTTCCAATTCCTTGACTTTCACAGCCTGTGTCATATTTTGATTCAAATGCATACCTCAATGTTCTTTGGATAAACTGCTTGGCTGCAAACCCTTTAAATGTGACATGAACTTCTGCCCTTGGAGAATGCAGAACATCCATACTGGGTCCGACCAGAGGTTTGTCTTGTCCAGCAAGACTTTGCTCTTTCCAGGAATGTCTGAAGCAGATGCTTCTGGGAAGAAGATTTAAAAAGGAAAAAACCAAACCAGCCTTCCTGTTGGCTGTTCCCCAAATTGCCAGTGTAAGTCAGCATAGATGCCAAAGCAGGAAGACCTTTAGAAAAACAGAATTTGGAGGTAATTTTTTGCTTTTAGGTCAGGCATGAGGTTATTTAATGGGTGGACACATCCAGAACCACACATTACTATTTAGTCTGAAATAATCTGCATGGTGATCAGTTTAGGCTTTGTGAAACTACAATGTGTGAACTGAAGAAGCTCTATAACAAAATACGTGGAAAATATTGTTTTGGGCTTTTTTCTTTTACAGCTCAAATAAGGCTAAGAAAAGCACATAAATTCTCTTTCCATTTAAAGGAGAAAAATACAAGGGGAAAAATAGAGTACTTAGTAGTGGTAGAAGGGAAGAGAAGAAAAGAAGGAATAAAATGGAATTTTTGACTCTTACACTTGCATGCTTTCTTGACTTAATTTGATTTCTAAATGGAAGAAGATGATGATGCAATCAAGCAAAAAAAAAAAAAAAACAAAAAAAAACCACCACAATTCCTGGCTACTGATTCTATGTATAACTCCAACTGCAGACTTTTTTTAGACATCACAGCCATTTTGTTTTGAGCCTACCCATACAAAATACAAATTATTTCTCCAGCACATATCTCTGTGCAACCACTTTCCTACATTTAGGATAACAGAGTTTCTCTCCTTGTAACGTGAACTGGACTTGCCACTCCAAAGTATAGAGAAGGTGCAAGAGAGATACGATTTTGTGGGAGAAAAAAAGATGCAGTTTTTTGCAAGCCTCCTGCCATCACTGAAGAGCTGTGCATATAAACTTATGCTTGTATCCCAGGGCAATTTTGTTTCAAATGGGTCTACTACAGACATGCAGGTGGCAGGACTATTGAAAAAAGGGAAGGAATAAGCTGTGAAAAGGGGCAGGGGAAATAAAATTATAATTGTCTGCACTGCTCTGTCTCTATTCCAGAGAACAGAGTGGACACAGACAAAAAACACAAAATGAGTGATGACTAAGCATAAAACTATTTGCAGTGCTGGGAATAAAGTCTGGAATCACTAGACTTTTAAAATCAATTTTATTTTGTTGTCAATTATGTAGGTCTGAGCTAAAAGCCCAAACTTTGTTCCTTATAGCCAAAGCTCGACTTGAGAGTATTTGCTTTTCTCTGCTCTGGTGATGGAGGGCAAAAAAGTCATGTAGCTGAGAGCCAGATGCCAACACTAGCAGGGGTCTGAAATGAGAACAGGAACAGCTTTTGCTGAGCAGAAGCCATAATGCCATACTGCAGCAGAACATAGTTTAGTGCTTCAGCAAACCCATATTTATAGAAACCATCAGCACACAGCTATGGTCACACGTCTGAAGGTTGCCTTTCACCCCCTTGTAAATATTTTTCAAACAAGACAGAAGGGTGGGAGATAGGAGAAAGCTCGGGTGATGTTTAAACTTCTACAGCCCTGGAATTTCAGTACCTGCTGCAGAGCAGCTAGCCTTTGCCTCCTAATCTGAAATACCAAAACTCACTCTTCTGAAGCTCTTGCCAGTTTTCACACCCCCTTCCCACCCCCACAGCCTCACCACTACCGTCAGCATTTGCTATGCCATTTTGCTTCATTGCTCACTTGCTAAATATAAGTATGAGATTTTTCTTTCTTCTGAGAGCTCTGCTGTGCCATAAGCACTGAATTTGGACAACTTCACCCCAAACCACTGAAAGCTATGGATTGCCTACAGAGGAGCATAAGTCCATCTAGGGTGAAATCTTGTCTCCTGCACCCAAGAAAGCTCTTCAGTCTGCCTATTCCTGGTGTCATCTGGCAGTGATGATCCCCCAAATCCAAACAGATCCAACCCTTTTCAGCTGCTGAGGGAAGTTTATAATCCAGGCTTGGGTATTCTTGTTCATTATCAGCCAGTTTGCTTTTGATGCAGAATTACAGTTTACATAGTCTCTCAGTTTTGCTGGAGAAACCAGTAGCTTCATGTTCAACTCCTACCCAACACTAGAGCAGTCAGTGTTGTTGCTCTTTCTGTCCAGCTCCTCTCTGGGAAGCAGCTGATCTGGACCTGAGCCCTTTCTGTTGCAGCATTGACAGTTCTCAGCTTTGAGGTGTTGCCCCAGTTACCATGCTAGAGAACTGCTTGTGCACCCCAAAGATGAGCTACCAGCCTGAGCAAACGTCCCCTGGGTAAGCAGAGGGACTATGACATGGAGGTGGAGTTGCTGTAAGAGTGGTAAACTGTTGCCTTTCAAGGTCAGTTTATGTTTCAGGGACACATATGAAAAAAGACTGCATTGAGAGCAGGGACTTCAGCAGATCTCTGGTTCAGCCTTCTGCTCCAAGAAGAGTGATCAGATTAGATTACTACGGAATTTCTGGTCTTGAAAACCACAAGACATATCCTGCACTGCCTCTCTTGCCAATCTGAATCGGTGCACAGCTGTTCTCAGGGTGCAAGAGTCTCTCTTTGAATCCGGTCTGTGCCTCTCACTTCTCCCTATGCCCAGTGTCTTCCCACTGTGCACTGCTGTGGTGAGAATGCCTCCATTTACTGGGTAACCTCAAAGGTACTGCGGGTCTCCTGTTAGATGCTCCTGGTGTCTTGTCTTCAGGTTGAACATGTCTTTGTCCTTTAACCTCTCCTCAGAGGGCGGGTGCTCTAACCCTGACCAACCTAGTAGTCCTCTGCTAAACTCCTCTGTTGGGGGACCCAAAATCTGTGCACAGTATTCCACACAGAATATAAAAAAATGCTTATCCAAAAGGGGTTATCCCCACTCTTGAGCTGCTGACTGTGCTTCTGATGCCAGCAGCCCAAGATTGCTGTATAACCTTCTGTGCTGCCAGGGCATGCTGCTGGCTCACAATCAGCTGCCTGTGCTTCATGGCCTCTGAGGGCTTTCAGAAGATGAACTCCACAGGCAGTGACTTGCTGAAGAACTCTGGAGCACTTTTCAAAAGCCCTTATGTCTTCATTGCCCATATAGAGAATTGACTTACTTTTCCTCTGAAGGAAGCTTTATGAATCTGACCATGTTTACCCTACCAGTCTTGTTCAAGAACAGTGCTGGGTCATCTGGAGATGTTAATTCAGTGAAATATGTGTTGCCTGGACAGCTGTTAACTATGCAGCTCCTTGTTAGCATTTTCAGAAGCACCTGAAGCTTTAATGGGAAAGAAAACAATTATTCCAAATTACATTGATTTGTAGTACAAACAGAATACGTGCAAGTATTCCAGTATAAATAGGTGCAAGGGATTACATCAGAACATGAATGCACATAAAGATTTGCTTGGCTATCACTGCTTCTGATAATAGCAGCTGCTGGTGTGGCATCAGACTACTTATGCACAGGAATGGGTGTAACCATGCACATTCCTGCTTTCAGCCCTGTCCATGGCTTGTACCCAACAATAAATGATTGGGTCAGCACCACTCCTCTTGTATCTGACTGCAGCTCGTGCTCTCTTTCTTTTGTTCTCCATTGCCTTTCAATGTCATCTCCTTTCTTTTTCTTATTTCTCTACCCCTTTTTTAACTGTTTCTAGATGTGCCTTTTTCTTAGGATGAGGTATGGCTCTCAGAAAAATATGCCATACTCTCATCCTGTAGAGAGACAGATAATCTTCTCAATCTCTGCTTGCATTCTGAAATGCTGAGACTGGAGGTTATTGCCAAATTGTCAGGACAGATCAGCAGTGAGGGCTTATGCGAAGGTCACTGTTGGAAACTCGGGGTATTTCTGGAGAGTGGATCCAGTGTAGTCTGCAAAATAGTTGTTTGCTTGCAAATGCAGAGGCCTGGTCTTGTAGCTCTGAGAATGACCTTACTGCCCTCAGTGGGACTGTTGTGTGACAGGGAATTCAGAATCTCCAGTATGTTTAATAAATGATGCATGTCCATGGGGAAATTGATTTGTTTAGCCATTCATGAATGCATACATTTTGAAAAAGCAAAATTTTGCTTACAGTTTCCACAGTAAAAGAGCAAATTTCCTGTCTACTTCTAAAAATGTAACATTGTCTTAATGTCAAGATGACAATCTTTAACAACTCATGTAATAGGATCTAATTTACAGTGTGGAACCATTATCTTTCATCATCACAGTTAGCTACAAATAGTGAAGTAAAGCTGTACAGCACTTAAACAGAGGGAAATGTTCACATTAACGAAAAAGTAAATTGGTGAGACCACATTCACAGTTAGTGGTCTGTCTATTTTCCCTCTGCCTCCTCCCCTGCCTTTAATTTCAAGCATGAAGCAGGATGGGTTACAGTAGTAAGGAAAATACAGGTTTCTCTTCTTTCTCTGATCAGCTTCAGAGGGCAGGACACAAGTCTGCATTGGTTCTCTCATAACAAAGTATCACAGAGCCAGGACAGGAGGTCACTGTGTTCTGTAGCCTGCAGAAGATGTGCAAAGGTTACATTTGCAAGGGGGGGACCAACTTACTGGCCTTGATTTAAGACATCTGTAAACAGCAGTGCTGGAAAGCTGAGTGTTTTCCTACTGCATGCTTCTGTAAACAAGGTAAAAATCTGTAAAATCTTCATTAGGGTTACAGTGCAAGTGGTACTCAGCTAACTGCAGAGTGGTTTGGCCTCCAGGCTAGGAGAAGTTACCCAGCTGTCATGGTTTAACCCCAGCTGTCCATCAAGTACAACACAACTGCTTGCTCACTGCCTGCCTCCCCGGTGAAGAGGAGAATCAGAAACCAAAGGCAATCCTTGTGGGTTGAGATAAATTTAATAATAGAAACAAACAAACAAACACAAAAACCGTGATGAAAAGAGAGGAATAAAACCCGAGAGGAACAAGCGATGCACAGTATAATTTCTCACCATCTACTGACCAATGCTAAATCTGTCCCTGGGCACCTCTCTCTGGCTCCCAGTCAATTTTCCACAGTTTATATAGTGAGAAGGACATTCCATGGTATGGAATATCCCTTTGGCCAGTTCAGGTCACCTGTTCTGGCTGTGCTCTCTCCTGTTGTTGTGGTAGAGCCTGGGCAACAGAAAATACCTCAATTCAGAGGAAGCACGACCTAGCAACAACTAAAACATCAGTGTGTTTTCAACATTATTCTCGTACTAAATCCACAACATAGCACTGTACCAGATACATAGAAGAAAATTTCTTCTATTTCAGTTGAAACAAAAACACCAACTTGTCAGCATTGTCCTTCATATGGATGAAAAACCAGCACCTGAGCCAAGGGTTCAGAAATAACCAAGTGAGTGCTACTGCAGCACACTGCAACTGTGTGCTCTGTGGGATGCACCTGGAGTCTGTCTGTGCCTCCAAATGGGTGTGGGCTCCTTGCCTGCCACCTTCAGAATCTGGCCTGGGTGTTGTCCTTCCCTTATAACAGAGGCTCCTTCTGCCTGTGAGAAAGTCTGTTGCACTAGTAGAAACAAGTTTTGGACAGCTGAAGATCAGAACACAGACATCCACTAAAAAGAAAACTTCAGTTTAAAAAAGAACCAAGCCCTTTCTTGCTCATCTTAACAAACTAGAGCACAAACTGAGAACCTCTGGGGCTGAGCACCCAAACATCTGTATGTAAAGTAAAGCCAGAATACGTTGCCTAGTCCAAAGGATCTACAAAACTCTCTCCAGGTGCCTTACCATACATGCCTTATACCCGTGTCATTTGCTGCAAATCCTAATCTGTCACAGGAACAAAGCCAGGAGAGGGATCAAGAAAGTGCCAGAGTCCTACTCCTCACAAGTACAGACTGTTAGTGGTGTGTGGGAACACTGCACCTCGAGTATGAGCAAGTGCGACGTGCCTCACACTGCCTTGAAGTCATGAACACTGTCAATACATACTGTTGTCCTGATGGACCAAAAGCATCCAGGGCTTTTGAAGGGCAGCAATCTTTGCCCTGTTTGAGAAGGCTAACACACCTCAAAGGAATAAACATACCTTTGTGGTCCCCAGAGATGAGCAGTGGGGCTCAGTCGTACTCCCAGAACACAGACCTGCAAAGAGGTCGTCACGTCTTTTGTGAGGGAAGACAAATGGCCTCAGACATGAATTTCTCAAATGTTATTTGGAAGTTTAAGTCCTCTTGCTTATTGCATTTCTCCCAAAGCATGCACAGATATGATAGGGTTTATTAACATAGCTTATGAAAGATGTTACACTAATTACTTAGTTCCACATGATTTGTTAGGAGATATGGGATTAATAAATGTAGTTTGTTATTAAAAAATAAAAAATTGTTGAGGAGGTAAGATATGCACTGCAATATGCTTGCTTATCAAGCCCTTGGTCCTTCAATCTTTAAAGCATATCAGCTTTTCCAGATGAATAAACTATTTGTGAAGTATTTGTTGTGCTCTGCTTGATATGAATGACAGAAAATACAACTGTCAGATATTCAACTTTCTCAAAGTTTAAGCAAAAACCCAAACAAATCCAGATATAAAAGCACATGTGCAACTCGTTAGGTTAGTCTTGCATAAATAGTTTTCCTTACCTTACTGTCCCAAGGTGTAAAGGCATCTCCTGAATAAGTTGGGTCAGACTATATTGTCCTTACTGTACACAGAAACATTAGGAGTTCCAAAAATCCTCTTTGCTGACCATCTTTGCTCAGAGTGCTTGGTAACTCCTAAGTATTGTGTGCTGATGCCTTTAGGTGGGTTTTGTGCTTTAGTTTGGTTTAGGTTTAGTTGCCAGGTTGTGGTTTGGAGGTTTTTTGGATTTGTTTTTTTGGGGGTTTTTTTTTGGGTTTTTTTTGTGTGGTGGATTTGGGGTTGTCAGTCTTCAATTAAGTAAAAATTGGGAGGTTTACAAAGGACTCTCAATTGAAATAATGAGATTGTTTCAACAAGGCTCTTGCTTTGAGCTAGTTGTGTAATGAAGGGTTAATGTTTTCTAAACAGATTCCTGAATCTATTTTGAAGATGGATGTGTTAGATTCTCTCATTATGTACACCTGTGCTATGTGCTTCTCTGATAGATGGGGCTTATATATTTGGACAGTTTTCTGCCATTAATTTCTAATTAGATACTTGTCAACAGTGTGAATTGGTATTGCCTTTGTTCAGCAACCCAGTGATTGCTCTGTCCACCCTAATTAATGAACAGCTTCCTTATAAGTAGATTAATAGAGGTAGTCCCATTACCTAAAGTTATTTCGGTCACGGTGTTATAGTACACCTCATTAGAGAATTGTAAAATGAAGCAGCATTTCAACTAGCTATTACTGAGTACCTGATTATTTTTGTTCTGTCAGCTATTCTTTTAACTGGGTTTTCTTGTGGATCATTTTGAGATGGCCCTGACTTCTGCCCACTGTTCTTGTGCGCAGCCTAGCTTTGTGTAAAATGTTGTTGTGCTTAAGAGCAGCAAACCTCTGCTGTATTGCTAGAGAAAACCATAAGGGAAAGTTCTCCATGCTCTGCTAAATGCAAAGACAGATGTTTATTAAGAAAAAAAAGTCAGTGACAGATACTGTGAGGTGTCCAGTGTCTATTCAAACTTGTTACACTTGCTCAGCCCAAATACTGAATAACTATGCAGAAGAGTAAGACCATAATATAAACTGGAAGACTGCAAGCAGCATCCACACAAGACAGAAATCATGGCAGACGACTTGCCACATTCTGTGTGGATTGGCCTAGTACTGCCAAAACACTCATGGGGAGCCAGTGGTGTTGTGTCCCGTTGCTCTGCAGTATAAGAGAGACACAGACAGACCTGAAGGATAAGATGCCATTCAGAAGGACATGGATAAGTTCAAGAAGTGTGTCCATGGGAATCTCATGTCTTCTAAGATGACCCAGTGCAAGCAAAACCCACAGTATCAACAGAGGCTGGAGGATGAAGGATTGAGAGCAGCCCTGCCGAGGAGGACTTGGGGGTGCTGGTGGATGAGTGACTGGACATGACCCAGCCAAGGGCGTTCACTGCCCACAAAGCCAAACATGTCCTGGGCCTGCAGCAAAACAATGTGGCCAGCAGAGCCAGGGATGCGATTTTGCTCCTTTATTCTTCTCTGGTGAGATCCCACCTGGAATACTGCATCCAGCTGTGGAGTCCCCAGCACAGAAAGAGCATTGGCTTGTTGAGATGAGTCCAGAGGAGGGCCACCAAGATCCTTAGAGGGATGATGCCCCTCTCCTATGAGAAAATTGAGATTATTCAGTCTGGAAAAGAGAAGACTTTGGGGTGAACTTATTGTGTTCTTCTCCTATGTAAAGGGGGACCCACAAGATAAAGACTTTTTTACAAGGGCATGTAGTAACAGGACAAGGAACAATGGCTTTAAACTGGAAGAGAGTAGGTTTAGACTAGATATTAAGAAGTAATTCTTTACTATGCGGGTGGCAAAGTTCTGGAACAGGTTGCCCAAAGATGTAGTTGGTGCCTCATCCCAGGAAGTGTACAAGGCCCTGCTGTGCAGGGCTTTGAGCAACTTGGTTTAGGGGAAGGTGTCCCTGAACATGGCAAGGGGTTGACATGGTGGTTTTTAAGGTGCTTTCCAACCCAAACCATTCTGGAGAGAGTCCAGACATTCAAAGTCCACCAGGATGTGTTCCTAGGTGACTTTGCCTTGGCAGGGGGGTTTGACTACATGATCTCAAGAGGTCCTTTCCAACTCTGACTATTCTGTGTGACAAGGTAAGCATCCACCTTCATAAAGTGTCTGTTCTTGTTCTGAATCAGTGTGTGTCCAAGCTCCCCAAAGAATTGGCAGTTTGGGTCAAATTATACAAGGCAGGGTGAAGCTAATGAAAACATTACTATCTTTAGTTCTTTATGTTGTAGCTACAGACTAGCCAAAAGTTTAGGGAGTAAACCCACAGGTGGAGGACAGACACGAAAAAGAAAAGTTCTCCGCTACTTCCCTGTGGATAAGTGTTAATGGTTCACTCCTGAAAAATTCAGTCTGGGGATTGAGACAGCTGGCTTTGGACTAGAAGGACGAGTTTGATTTCCCATCCCACCCATTTTTCTGTCTCTCTTTCTCTCAGGGAGGCATCAAACCACTCTGATGTGGGAGGAGTAGATATCTTTAAAATGGGGCAGAGTGAAAGGTGGGCACTGACCCCCTCAAAATTTTGTTTCTGTTTCGTTTTTGTTTTTTTCTGAAGATGCTAATAACCATAATTTAGATCAACATTGAGTTTAGAAAGAGAAGTAGACAAATGGTCCTTATGGAAATATTGGGGTAATAACTGAGTCACATTAGTTCCTTGAAACACAAACACAGACAGTATCATGGTGGTCTTGGACTCTGCTGTTCTGTGTTTCTGGAAAGATGTAAAAAACCTCAAATGAGAAGAGAAGTAAACAAATTTGTGGTGATATAGAAGTTTGTTTTGTTGTTTTCTTTTCTTTTTTTCTCCAAAATGGATCTTATAGTTTGTTTTATAGTTTAAAGAAGTGCATGTATTTCACACCTCAATGGCATCGAGTGGAATATAGTTATTTGAAAGGGCCTGCAGAATTCTGCTCTGAAGTGAACACACAGAAACTTTAGATGGTATTTCAAGCAAAGCCAGTCAAAGGTCACAACAAGAATTAATGTCACTATACGCTAGGATGATGCTTTTTCAATAGTAAGGTAGCCAAGGAGAATATAAAACAAAAAAAACATTAATATATGGCATTCAAGATTTCACTTTTAAATTTTTTTTTGCTATAGCAATTAAGCAGTTATCAGAGTAGCCATGAAGTAAGGGAACATGTAGGCTGACAATGCTGTTCATACAAACTAGAATTTAAACTATAGAATTATTGTAACAGTGCTTCAAGAAAAGTGGTTTGTTTGGGTTTTTTCAAATGAAATATCATGGCATAGAATTCAAAGATAAGGGTGTTTATTACAATGCTGATGGTATACAGAACAGCACAAAAAAACTTGATTTGATATAGAACTTGACCCAAGGCATGAAAATCTAATTGGATGGGAAGCCGAAATATTTGCACTGAAATATTTGAACCAGAGTGTCTTAGGTAATTTTTTTATTCTTCCCTCAAGGCTGTTTACGTGAATTGCATGATTGGAAGAATATAGCATGAATATCAATCCAAGAGAAGTGTTGGACAAATTTTAAACACAAAACTATTCTTCTAGTAGTACATAATCCAACTGTTATTCTAGTAGTCTGGGAAGTTTGTTTTCTGTTTGTTTATTTGTGTCAACTCATACAACTACCCCCCTTCTGGGGATTGAGCACAAGGAAGCTAAAATATCAGTTAATTGATTTAATCTCTTTGGTTAGTAGCATTGCTAATCATAAAACTTTTTATCATTTGAGCAATATGAATCTACTTGGGGTAATCAGACTTAGGAGTGCATCTTGATTTCAATGTGTATCTCCAGTTTGGAAAGTACAATTCAAGTACAGTCATACTTACACGAGAACTGAAAACAAACCAATTCAAAACTTGCCATGCAGAGATCAAAGACACAGGAGGGCAAGGGCAGATAGAGCATGTCTGAAGGTGGAGATGGATCACTGCTGCTGGGTAAAATGGGAAGTGTGGGAGAGATGGCAGCTACATTAGGAGCCAGCCCTTCAACTGCCAAACAACCCGACCCCTCTCACAACAGGAATGAGCACCTTGGTGTCTTATTTCACTCTCTTTTTTTCTGTCTCTCTAAGTGTAGTGCTTAAAACTGGAGACTTAGTGATGGCTGTCATCAGTGTGAAGTAGAACAGACCATTTGCCTGTCATAAATGCAACACATCTACCCAATTTCATCTGCATTAGATGGTGGTTTTGGTGAGGACTCCTACTTAGTTTTTGTTCACTTGAAACTCCAGTCCTTGGAGGCTGTGGTCCCTGTTTTTCAGTTAGGTGTTCAATTTAGCAATAGAAAAATCAATCACTTCATTCTTTATTGTCTTCCATCTTCTTGCTCCACTTGTCCAATTTATCATAGCCATGCTGGCTTTGTCCTCCACAGTATTTTGCTGCTACTTCATCTTGATGTCATGTATGTACCTCCTTTTTTCCATAGTTTTTATATGAATGCTATATCTATTCTTTCCTCAAAGTCATCAGGGGAGATGCAGAAGAGAGACCAACTCAGGCTGCATAGGTGCTTTGCACTGGAGGAACTTCTCCAAGCCTGGCAAAAATCTTCACTAATATGTTTCGCTGCAAATGGTTGTGTATTTCACCCAAGCTTGTGTATAGAGCCTCCTAAACATGAAGTTTTTACTTTGTTCAAACAACACCATTTCTACTGCTTCCTCTCTGCCTTGGTTCTCATATGGAGAAGTCTCAAGCCAGACTACTGTATTCATGAAGTCCCTTGCACTTGCCCTTCAACTCTGATATGTCTAGCTATCTTTTAAAGCTATCTAACTACTTAAAGCAAAGAGTTAAATGTAGCAATCCAAACAAGGTATAACCTGACCTGTAACAGAAGTTTAATATCTCACCAGGAATTTACACCAACACATGATTGTTCTTTGAGCTCAAAGTAAGAACAAATCACTCCAAATAATGATAGGGAAGTACACATTTTAGCAAAATTTCCTCTTGGTTGAATAATATCTCCTAGTCTTTCATTATTTTCTAAAGGTCTAAAATGGCAAGTGGCTTTTAATATTATCCTAAAAAGTTACAGCAGTAGAACAAGGTTAATTGCTTTACAATTGCTGCTTTCTTTGCTTAGTCTCTGCTCAAGGTCCAGTGCCATTAGCCTTACAATTTCAAAAAGCTTACTTGATAATTATTACAATCATTACAAGGTTGTATTATCTGCTTTCTGCATGTATTTAAAATTACATCTGAAATTTTTAAGCAAGCGATGTACTATTTTTATGGCTGTGTAGGAATCTTTTCTTTTTTCATTTCTTTTGTGCCTTATCGCGCTGTGCCTGAGAGGAACAGCAATCACTTCTCATGCACTGTTTATATAGAAGCAGCAATGTCTGTCATGGTTTTAGCATAACTTTATGGCAATGAAACATCACTAATCAACAAACTGCAAGCTATGTAGCCAAGGTTTCTAGAAATAGTCAAATTTTTCTTGTTTCAAATCTGTTGCTGAGTTGACCTTGAATAGGCCTCTGATCTCAGAGAACAGTAAATGTTTGTGTTCAATACAGATCTCTGGTGTTGTCTAAAGTTGAACACAAAGGTGCCAATTGTTGCCCAAAATCTTGTCTATGTTGGAATGATCATGCTAAACATAAGATGTATTTGAAGTATGACAGCATATTTTTGGCATGTCTGTAAGCTACAGCTTTTGGCACTATCAAACAGTAAGGGGGCCAAAGCTCTACAGTTTGCAAGACTTTACACTCATTAAAATAACAGTCTAAAATGTTTTGAAATCACTAAGCAGGAAAATTGAACTATAAAAAGATAGTGTAATTATGAAAATTTAATCTTGGAAGTGGAGCTTAATAGTTAAACTGGGAGAAACAGTGAGGGAGAGAAGGACATTTAACTCAGGGATGAAGAACTAAAGCTTTGGACTTCATGAAACCTTACATTTTCAGCTGATTTTCAGAATCATCCTCTGTGAGTGGACCTACTACTGGGTTACCAAAAACCCAGCACAGGCTTCTCCATGGCTGCAAAAAAAGACCATTAAATTGAATATTTTATTTGTTGAGCAAGTTAGACTGTATATAACTAAGTTTACATTGGGCTTTTCTCAAGGGGAAGAAAAGAAATCAGGTTTCATTAGGAACTTAGTAAAATTTGGGTTCTGTTATATCTCTCTAGGGAGCAATAACCATTGTCTTGACTCTTGCTGATCTCTTCCTTGCTTCAGAAAAGATGGAGAAAGAGCTGTTTAAGGAGACAGTGTCTATGGTTCTGGCAGCTGGGAACAAGTCTGATGTTGAGGACAGTATTTGGCATTTGGTATTCAAGAATTTGAATGGCCTGTTAAGTCTGACTGTGATATTATATAGTGATTGTGCATTTCATACAACATACAGATAGCCAACTAGGATGCTATAATCAGCATGGCACTGCAGTTTGTCAATATGGCACACAGTTACAAGCTACTTTACTCAGGAGAGAATAAAGAGATCCCTTTTGGGCCAACATTTCTATGAAAGAAAATTAAAACGGATAAGAAACCTTCACTATGCATAAAACTAAGAGTGCACTGAACACTTCTGAAACTTCTAGTATTTTCTTCTAAATACAAATTAAGAGGAAATGAAGAAGTACCTGAAAGGGACAAGATGCAGAGTCAGTTTTAGAAGTTATCTAACCTCAGGAGGACTTCAGGAGGCTGTTTACTGACATAAGGATAGCTTCACCCAGATCTGACCTAGCAGGAACCTATAATTGTACCACAGTAATAATGAATGTTTACAGTCTTGTAATCTCCAGTCAGCTCTGAGAAGACCTCACAGATATGTGTTTCTTGTTTGGGAGTTGCTTCTCAAGGATGTTGATGGCTATTTTAATAGCTGAAAAAAACCAAAGTCAGTAAGAAAGATCAGACAGCAAAAGTGGCTTTGATTCCACTATTAAAGAGATTTAAAAAAAAGGACAAAACACATGCCTGTATGCCATGGAAATAACTACTTCTGTACATCATGGTGGAGATAATGATGGGAATAATGTTGTCCAGATATGAAGGGCTGAACAGCAGAACCTACCACTGGCATTGTATATAAACACTTCTCTCTGGGATCTTGCAGGAAATGCTCTTGCTGGCGACGCTTTCACCTATCATTTTGACACATAAATGCTTTTCAGCAGTACAAAATAAGCTGTTTCAAGGTAGGGCTGAGCAAGCGTCACCACCACTGTTCTGGGTGTTGGATATGTTGAGGTGTACAGTGTATCTTATTTATGTTATGGTCATTGAAAGTTTCTTTTTCTCTAGCTTTATTAATGGGTGGTAGACTTGAAAAGAAAATAAAACACTTGTTATGGCTGCAGTTGCCATTCTCCTTTTCCTTTGAAATTAATAAATCAGATGGAGCTGTGAGGTAGCAGGCCTCCTGTTGGAGCACATCATGTCCCCCTGTTTGTAAATTACTTTCTCCTACAATGTCAAAGAGCACTATAAAATTGAGTTATTATGTTATGACTGAAGTAAAACACTCTAAGGCTGATGTGGGAGCTCTAGTTCTATGCAGAAATTTCTGGCATGCTCTATTGCATGCCTCTGAGGACACAACCAGTTGAATGTGAAGTATTACTCTTGGGGCTTGGCAGGACTTGTTTTAGCATCAGCTGCATAATATTTTCTGTTCAGCTTCCTTTTTCCAGTTGCCAGCAATGACTTCTTGTTTTCATCTTTTGAACTGGTATTTTTCTGTAATTCGGCCTTCCCTGTGGAGCCAGATGTTTGTTTTCAGATGTTTGAAAAAAACAAAATTTCTACCCTTGAACAGAGAGTATCCCTCTGCTGTAAAAACAAATTCTGCTCTTCTATTTTTATTTGAAAATGGAAGTCTGGCAGGGAAATAATTTTGGAGCTATGTATGACCTCATTTTGAAAGGCATTGACTTTGATTTCTCAGTTCTGAAATACACATCAAAAAATTAAAAAAAAAATGTACAGAGGGCTTGGTGGGAGTTGTTGCTGATTGAAGAGAAAAGCACTATATTCATGTTAGAAGATGTTTGCTGCTTGTGATCTTACAACTACATTAAAATGGCAAGCCACTCTGTGGAAAGCTATTGATGTTGAATTCAGCAGAGAAAACTGAGAAGTAGAGAAGGTTTCTGGAGAGAAGACCTTCTGAACTTCCTATTACACACATAGCATGTTGATAAGATACTACCTTTTTAAATGTCTGCATAAGATTAAGAAAGCAGTGCTCTTGCAGGAGCAAGATCAAGGATGCTCTAAGACATTAAAGTGTTGAAGAAAGTGGCTGGCAGAGTCCTCAAGAAGACAGAAAAAAAAATTTTTTTTGAGATTTAAGTTTTAGAGAGGAAAGGACTTTTTCTTGGAGACCTTGGTTCTATTTAAAAATTAGTCATATTACAAATTAAATGGGTGTTTCAATGGAAACATTTATTGAAGGCAAATGCAACCCAGTGCTTTTGTGAACTCTGATTTCCTAAGTATATGAACCTCAGTGCTGTTGGAGTGGAGTTGATGCCCATGATAAATCCCAAATATTTTGTTTCTGTGATTACCTTTTGTAGTGTGACTTGGAGCATCAATCCCAAGTAAAAGATGGGACCAGGTCATAGAGTTCAAAGCATCCAAAGCAGTTTTTGTAGCAATTGAGGGAGGATCTGAGTTGGAGTTGGCTTGGCTTAGACCTTCATAGATACCTTGAGCCTCCAAAACTGGGAAAGTTTAGGTTTTAAAATTTTTTGTTAGTCTCCTTGCACAAAATCCTTTCTTAGAGGCAGTGTGTCAGCTGTTGCAGGTATTCCTGGTGCTGCAGATATTTCTGTGCTTACTTCTAACGTAATTCCACAGCTTGAGAACATCTAACCTATGGCAAATGGTATCAGTCTAATAGCTATACTTAATCATTAATAATCAGTATATCATGAAAATAGTGATTCTAAGTGATTTTTTTTGGAAGAAAAAAACCCAAGTATTAAAATGGAGACAACCCATGCCTATTGTATCTAGAAGCAGACAAAGGAAATTTTTTTTTGCATCAGAAGTCATTCTGTTTCACAATGACATTCCTCAGTCTTCAAAAACTACCTTTTATACTCAACCAAAAAGAAATTTTCTTTTCTAATCCGTTCTGAGTCTAGTTAAGTTACCTCTCAGGCTCAGCAGGATTCCAGAGTCTCTGTGTTGTTCCTAAACTGTTAGAAAAGTTACAGAATTGCCGAACTGATGAATAGCCGAATTGATGCATAGTTACATAGAAATTTCAAGGATGTCATAAGCTGTGAAGGAAGGGAGGGCAAGCTAATAATAACAAAATGAAGACTGGAGAAAAGGAACACAGTAGCTGATGGTGGACTTTTCTTTCTACCTTACAGTCTTTTCTGTTCCTTGTCTATTTTGTCCCTTCCTTTTGCTTCTCTCCTGCTTCAGTGTGCAACAACATTGACCTGCTGTAATGATCACAAAGCTACAGGCAGAGCTGAATTGCTTCATACCTGGCATGGGCTGAACACAGCAGCCTCTCAGGCTGTCGTACATCTAACAAGGGTTGGAGACAAGTGTGGGGAAAGAGTCACCTTGGTGCAGTTGCACAGTGCTCATTTCAATAATCCATCAACCCCAATTATCTCAGAGTGTTAATGACTGGGCTGTAGGAACTACAGAATGAAAGAACATTAAAATTGCTGATCGTACCAATCTAAGTGGGGTGGTAGTGTGCATCATCCATCAGCTCTATCGATCTAAGGTGGTCTCAAGACAACTGTTTTGTTTTGAGACTGACAATTTCAGTCTCACAGAGGTGGGCTATTACCATTGGAAGTCAGCTAGTACTAGTGATGATGCATCCACAGAGGGAGACTAATAATGACTTGAATGCCTTTGATTCAATAGTGGAACCATCAGTGAGTAAGTGCTGTGTTTTTCAGGCTTTGAGGGGGCTTTGAAGATATGCTGTATACGAACCACTAGTGAAAAGGGAGAGGGTAAAAGATCTTTCCCACTGTAGAAGCAGACTGCTTTGTTATAGCAACAGGATTAGAAGTGGTTTTGATATCTAGGATATCACAAACAGAAATCATTATTTGTACAAAAGTGTCATGGCAACGTGTATGGGAGTTTTGTTTCCTCCTGGAAGGACACTGTTGCTTCTTACCTTTTTCACTTTTCCACTAACAGGCAAATTCATTATAGCAAAACAATCTCTGTTTTATGAAAGCATTTCTTACTGGGATATTCTTGCACTTACTTTATAGGAATAACATTTGAGACTAAGCCAGACTCCCTCCTGATGAAAGCCAATGTGGTTACATTGAAAGTAAACATAGTTACAAATTCAAGAGATGAATAAAAGTCCCAGTTTTGCAAGTGACACAAAGAACCTTATAATACACTTTCTCTGCTAATAAAATCAATGAGTAGAGCATAACAGTAATAATGTATAATTGAAATAAAGCTTTTTATTGCTGTTTCGGATGTTTTGATTTGTGGCAAACAGTGGGATAGTGGGGATTGTTTGCTTTTGGATTTTGGGCCTTTTTTTCCTGTGGGTTTGTTTTGTTTTGTTTTGTTTTTATTCAGATGTAGGGGAAATAATATAAATGCCTGGGGGAGGGTACCATATGAAATGAAGATAATGAGAACCACCTCCCATAGTGGTTGAGGAATGATCATCTATCACACATGCAGAATGCAGAAGATCCTTGCAGTTAGGCATTAAAGGACAAAGTCAGTGAAGCTGCACCATCTTTCCTGCATGGAATATTGTCCCCTGAGCTGCTGGCTCACTGAAAGGTACTTACCCTTTTAAAAAGATGGGCTATATTTTGCCTGTGATATAATCCTCAATACTGTTTTTCAGCATTAGATTAACTCTGTGATGTTAATTTGGAGAAATACTTGATGTTTAAGAAACTAAAAAAAAAAAAAAAAGCGTAGTCATCTCACCAACAGTTAAACTGCAGGCAGGAAACCTCTGCCTGCTAACCTGTCTTGTTTTCCCCACCCTATGCCAGTGTCACTCCCCCTCATTTTTGTTGGTTGAGCTGTACAAGTGAGCAGTCCTTCCAAATGAAGCAAAATTACCTGTCTTGGTTCAAGCTGCGAAGACTGGGCTTTGTGTATTTTTATGGAAGGGGATTTGAGGAAGGCAGAAATCCCCAGCACGGGCAGCTAGTGAACAGCTGGGCAGGCTGGCAGAAGGAGGTCCCACCTTCCACTGGCACAATGCAGTGGTGGGAATGCACATTTATCTCCTTCTAGCCTATGTATTGGCTAGAAACAACTTTGGCCGCTTGATTTTCTGCCTTCAAAATGAGGAAGCTGCAATGACAATATTGGTTCAAATTTGTCTCCTCTCTGTGAATATCATTAGGAAATAAATTAGGTCCTGAATTCTCATGCGTGAGCATACAGATGCTGTATGAACGATGGAAGAATTTTAATCTCCAGTACTTTTGTTCTACCAAAACCTCAATTTCAGTTCTGATTCTGCAAGTATCTTGATCTCTGCTATTTCTTTGTTGTGGTCACAAATAGCCTCTGAGGGTGATGAACAAGCCCCATATGTAAAGTCTTACTCTCAACTTCAATAAATAATCTAATTGGTAAGGAGCCTTTTAAATAAATTCCTAATATATTTCTATAGATTAGCACAGGGCATGCTTGGCTCGTCTTCTGTCATGTTTTTTTCCCCTAAGAAAAGTAGAAATGGCTGGGGACTGTGTTTTGTTGTACTTTGATTTTCTTAAGGACAACAGCAGTGTACCATTGATTGGGTTTTTCCTCCTTTTGACTTAATACTGATTAACACGAAGGAGCATTATACAGACCCCATGACACCACAGATAAGCTTTCTGTTTTCAAGATCCTGAGGAGAGTAAACTAAAAATCTATGCATCTTGAGCTCGGTGTTTAAAATTGCATTTTACCTGTGAGCTATAATATATTGTATCACACTTTCAGGCCTAGTTAAGTACACTGAATGGGCCTTCAGCAGCAGCTAACCATGGGGCTTTTGTGATAATTCATCCATTAATAAATACACAGAATCCCTGGGAACATACAGGAATTTAGTATATGCAAAACAATCTACCCATAAGCTTTTTGGCTGTGTTTGTTTGGCTTCTAGGATACCCTGAATTCTCTTGTAGGACAAACTGTTCTGATATTTCAGTGTAAGAGAAATGTTTGCTCATGGATTTTGTCCTTGTACAACATAGTGGTTGTGTTTGGTAGTAGTTTTGCTAGGGTCTCCCCTTCATTTCTGCCTTTTCTAAGTGATTTGGAGGAGAGCAGATCCAGCACACCAAGAGCAAGGTCAAAGGAGAGGTTCCATTACATGGAATACCAAATAGTGTTAGGGGATTCTTCATGCCAAAGTCACTTAGAGTGAACTGGGATCAGGCTCAAATATAGGTCCTACACTTATGCTCTATGAGCCGAGCATTTATTGTGCTATGGATGATTCTCTAATTGATAAAGAATTGTACTGATACATTTAGCATAGTACCTTCTAATAATAAAAGTAATAAACCATCTTAGCAGCACTGTGATATGGTACCATTTTTCCATAAATGCATGAAAAGGGGTGTCTGTGTATCAAAAAACAAGACAGGCTAGCTGAAATTCAAGTTAGGAACAACGCATTCATAATCTTGAGAAAATTGGGAAAAGAGGAAAATGTAATAAAAGATTAAAGTTGGCTTTTGTTGGGTTTCTTCTTTCTGAGTGGCTGCTGCTCTTCACTGTTGTACAGAGAAATTGGGGAAACCAGTCAATATCTCATTCTTTGCAGACCTCTCTTGAGTACTTGGGGAGGTGGTGGTAGAGAATTCATGGAAATAAAATAAAAGCCTATGCCAAATGAGGGCTTTTGCAGCCTTCACCTATGTGCAAAAGAAGGGTGTGAGAGTGTATAAATGTTTCATCTGCCAACTGGTTTTTAAAAAGGTGTGGTTACCACAGCAACTGCCACAGAGTTGTGATTTACAGTATGACACATCTTGCATGCTCCACAGAGCACAGAGACTCTTTCCCTCTGGCTGGAGTCTCTGGGGTTATCTGGTGCCTGTTCAGTGTTACTTCCACTGCAGCTCCTACCCCTCTTCTTAAGGGGACTGAGTGTCTCAGCTCATGGAGGGGAGGCAGGTGGTACAGACCAGTGTCTGCTTTCATATCTTACTGCATTCTGGCTTGATTGGAGTGTTGGTGGCCTTGAGTTCCATGATCCCATGGTCACCCCGCGATGAACGTAGCATAGAGCAGCAGCCAGGGGAGGTTTGAATTCCAATGCAAGAGGAAAGGGCAGCAAGTGCAGAAATCAAACAAAAGCTTAATTAAAGTTGCTTGCAATTGACCTAAATGATCCTGCCTTCTGTGTCTCTCTCGTCTCTGGCTTTTCTTATTTGCAAGGTTAATTTGTGCCTGTGCCGAGAAATATGTAACAGTGAAACTTCTCTGGTGGTGGTGGTGCAAATGTGTGTTTTGCATGTATCCATTGGGTTGTTGCAGAGTTGTAGTTTTGTCAGTGCATTATGTAAGGGGGTAATTCTGTTGGGAAATAAAGTCGTCAAACCCAGGGAAAGGCTGCTTCTGTAATAAATAGATGTTGTAACAAATAGCTGCTATCCATACTTCTACAGACAGAGAAAAATCGTGCATGGAAGGGGTCCCGAGGCAGTTTCACGTCCTTGGTTTTCAAAACTAATTTGAGCCACAGCTTTTAGCTTGGCCTCTTCCTTTCTGTTTTGTTCAAAAGCATTTTTATGTCTTGCCAAGGAGAAAAGTAATCTTGATTGAGTTTTCAGAAAGGTGCATTTTAATGAAATCATGGAAATACCTCGAGGTGGTGACATTACAGGCTGGCATCTTTATTGTTGTACCTCAGTAAAACATGAACATTTGAAGGGAAAGATAAAGGCAAGCCTTCTGGAAGACAGGTTCATCTTGCCTGAAGTAGTAAGGGACACACTAAAACCACTTTGTCTTGCCTTGGTAAACAACTAGATTAAGTTACCTCAGATTTTGCTACCGCACTAAGAGTGAATAATATTTTCTTTTAAAAAAAAGTATATCTTTTCTAAAATAGGAAAAAACTAAGCCTACAAGAATAAGTAAAAAAAAGAGAGCAGAATTATGGGGAAATAGTAGACAACTGCCTTATGCTGGATTCAGAAAGATATAAAAGCTCTTGAGAATCTCTTATGTCAGCTAGTCCCTTCAGAGAGTAAAAGTACAAAATGGTAATTATTGCAATTCTATTTTTGGCTTTCTACTTTAGCTTTTTTGCATGAGTAAAACAGAAGGGATATTCTCACTAGCAAAGTAACATCAAAGGAAAACAACCCAGTTGGAAAATAAAGGACTTCCACATTGCTGTGTAAAGGAACATAGGGAAGTCAGCTTAATTGCACATATTCCATTTGACATAGAATTAGCCACCACTGCTGTAACAGCTACATAATACTTGAATGCAGCATCAATGTGATACTGTTACTATAGCATTTATCTCCCAGGCCTCCTTGTCTCATTACTGGTTTGAAATTCAGATACAACACAAATAATTTGACAAGCAGCATGATAGCGGGAGACTTCTTATGTAGCTCCTATCTGTGAGGGCAAAAGAAACTGGGAAGAAATGATACTCATTTTATGGGGTTTGAAGTTCAAGGAATTTTGCCAGCTTTTCCCAAATCTGCCTGGAAAACACTTAAGCTTTAAAGAGTATAGTTAAAAACTGTTGGAGAAAACTCCCACTAAGTTAAAGTGGAAGAAAGCAATTGGCTTTTTACGCATTTTTCACTCCATAAATATACACTTTCATGTTCATATACTACAAGATATTTATATAACACAATATTATTCACGCCTTATGCAACTGTTATTTTTCACTAACTGCAGGCAGAGAGTATAAGATGGAGCCAAATCTTCAGTACTTTAGGAAGAAAATAAATAGGATTAGGTATTGTTTGCCTTGTAGCAAAGCAGTAACTCCTTTTTCCTGCATTTGTCTTCCAACACAGCAATGCAGTCTGTGAATATGCAGCAGAAAAGGGAGTCACAAGTACAGGTAAGAGGGAAAAAAAGTTAAATTTTAGGAACGAAATAAAACAATGTTTTGCTGCTGTTTCAGACTGTGCAGCTAGGAAGTAAGCTGGTAGGGAAATCATTGACCTCAAGCATTGTTGGTGGAGTCCAGCTACATTTATGCTGATGAAAATGAGATGAGTCTTGTTGACTGGAGTAAGATAGGCACACCTTTTTCCATGGGAATAGCTTGCTTACATAAACTGGTTGAGTCTTTGACAGCATCTTTTTAAAACAATGCCCCCAAAACCTGGCAACTTAGTTTGTGCTCTGTTGGACTCCACTGAAGGGGCATGAGGGTTTAAAATCTAAAGTAAATATGATTAATTCCCTTAGAACTAAAAAGAAACCCAAACAACATATTAAAAATAGCCCTTGGACTTGGTGAGTTTATGTAATGTTAATAGACCATATTTTTTCTTTCTTTTTTTTTTTTTTAAGGGTAAAAATGAACCAGGGCCAACCACCAACTTTTATGCTTGTGTGGTTATTTGGGAGAGAACAAAAATCATAACAGAAATTATTTACACATCATTTGCTTGAGGTAAATGTCTTGTAACTCTTGTCTTCATCTGCCAGGGGAAGATATGTGAAAGCTTCAGGTACTTTAGGGCCTAGACCTGAAAGTCTTTTAAGGATCACTAGACCCTGATATCACAGTGGAGACTGTAAATATTTCAGAGGCACATCATAGAGCTGTTATTTCTGTAAAAAACTAAAACCAAACCAAATAAAAAATCCCACCCCAAAATTTTCAGCCTGTTTCTTGCTTTTTGGTATGCGTTATTTCCATGGAGACTATGACTATTTTATCCCACAAAGATAATCTTGTCAATGCACACTATGTTCATGTCAGTAGAAATACTTCTCCAAATAAATGAACAACCTGGGTAGTAATTTTTACTTTGCTTAGCAGATTCATTTGTCCTTGAAATACCGATCACTGTGCCTGAGAAAGGTGTGGTTTCTACAGCTTTTAAGATTAAAACTCCTGCCAATAAAAAATGTTCTCTTTGAAACATTAACGTATTTTGATGTAAGACTCACTCCTTTGTCTTCTGTGAAAACTGTCTGAAGTTGTTAACACTGCATAATTTACCTGAGTTGTTTGAATTGAACCTAGAGGATATTGTCTCAAGCCCTTTTCTCACACACTTTTGCTCTACAACAGTAGTGTAGAACAAAAGAAGGAATAGAGAGATGAACCTGGAATAAATTTGGAAAATACATGTTTATGTCTTAGACCTTCTAAATCAAACTGATTAATCACATCACCTTCCAGGTTCATTCGTACCGTTGAGATTTTTGGACAACTTGTGTACTGACTGATGTTTGCATGTGCTTAGGTAATGTTGAATTTGCAACAATAAGAATGCTCATATGAAACACTTGAAAAAAGTCTGAAAGATTATTTTCCCCCCATATTCTGAAAACTATATTTTTTCTAAAATCTCAAATTTAAATGTTTTGATTAGAAGTCATGCTCTTGAAGAAATATTTCAGGGTGTACTGCACAGGGACACTATTTAATCTTAGAGATATGAAAGAGGTGTTCAGATCCAAATTTCACCAGGACCAAATCTTTGCTTTCTTTTCCCATTTCTACTAAGCTATATCATTGCTTTGGTCGTGCCTGTACACGTAACTGTATAAAAGTCACTGGAGCTCTGACTTTCCTTGAGAAGCTGAAGAAATCCGTGCATTTCAAAATATCTGACAGGTGCTTGTTGCAAAGTCAGTGTATGGCAAGGCAATTAATCTTATGGTACCTCTTCATCCCTCTGTAAAATGTCACGCACGTTTCCCAGGGTGTTATGAAACTCATTAGATGTTCGTTGAGCATTCTGAGGATCTCTTATGGAAGGAATGTAAATGATATACAGCATGGTTTGCCACAAGTATGAGATCTTCAAGGTACTTATAAGACACATGGAGAAACACTTTTTACAGGGGCTTTTAGTAACAGGAGAAGGGGCAATGACTTTAAAATGAGAGAGGGTATATCTAGATTCAATATAAGGAAAAAAATTTAATGGTGAGGATGGCAAAGCACTGAAACAGATTGTCCAGGGAAGCTGTGGATGCCCCATTCCTGAAGTGTTCAAGACCACATTGGACACAGCTTTAAACCACCTGGTCTAGTGGAAGGTGTTCCTGCCCATGGCAGGGGGAATAGACTAGGTGGCTTTTGGAGGTCTCTTCCAACTCAAGCCATTCTCTCACTCTGTGATTTAGTCCTAGGCCTCATTCTCCCAAACCAAAGCTACCCAAGATCATGCACATCTATCTATCTATCTGAATTAGAGACCACCATCACTGATTAGACATGAAGCCATAATGACATCAAAGATTTTGTTTCTTTTAATCATACAGTGAGTGAGGAGGATGGGGACACTAGTGACACTCAAGGCACACAGAGGAGGCAGACACCAGTGCAGCTCTGTCCTTCCTGTTTGCTCCTGCTCAGTACAACAAGCTGTAAGGATTTTATTCTGTTTGTAGAAAACTTTGTTTTGGCAAGGCAACTGCTCCTAACATAAAAACTTATGTTAAATACTTTGTGCCTGCATTAATTCAGCAGTCTTTTGGCTCAGTTTAGGGCTTTTCCCCAGCTGTATTTGCAGTTCTGTTTTACAACCTGAAATTGCCTTGCCATTACCACAGTTATTTCATCTGATGTGACATTTCTTGTACTCAGAGGACCTGAGAAAGCCACATGTACCTTTGAAAGACAGGAAGCAAGAAAATGATGTAATAGACTGCTCATTGTAATACCAGTTGTCAGATGGATTGAAAATGACATATCTGGTAGCCTTGGATTACTTTTTCCGTTTTTCTTGTCCACTTACCTTGTAGGAAAGAAAAAAAAACTGTTCCTGTGTAATCTATGAATTAAAGAATTTTCATAGTTTAGTTTTGAGGTGGCATATATCTTTTTCGTATTCAACAGATATGTATTGAAGAGAGCCTAAGCCAGGTTCATGTTCTTCAAAATCTGAAGTAAAACAGTCCTATTTTTTTCCTCTCTCCTAGAATACTTCACCTGCCATTTTCTGTGTCAGGAGGTTGTTTAATTTTATTCCTTCCCTGGGATATCCTGCTAATACACTTGTCTGTATGTGGCTATTTCAGTCCCAAAACCTATACCTGCTTCTCTGAAGCAGATTGTGTTGCTTTAGTGTGTGCTCAATTTGCCAATTATTTCTTTCCCAGCTACTAGTAAAACATCTGTCATGTCAACAAATGTGATGCAAGTATTGAATGACTGAGTTTCTTACCTTCTGCTGAAATCCTAATGCAGCTGTGGATTTCAGATGTGTAATCACAGCCTCCAAGTTTGTGAGCACAACGTGGGGTGGAGGAATGTCAGGTGGATGGGGACTGGCTTTAATAAAATCTTGAATTTTTGTTCCTTTTTAAAAATGTAATATCAATATATTAATTAGTAAAAAAACCTGTTTTCTGTTTAGACAGCAAAATAATGAAACTGATTTAATGAAAATGTGTATATTTTGAAGTTTCTCTATAGCTAAGTTTGGATGTTCAAAGATTTTTTTTGTTAAGAAAATTACTATATTATGTGACAGTTCTATGAAGGAAAACCAGAATAAATTGTTTCATTAAGTAGTTTTTATTTAAAAAAATGTTTTTATTTGAACCACTGAGGGAAATTTGAGTGACAAGAAATCTGCAGAAATAAAATCACTGTCTTCAAGAACCTTAAACTTCTCTTTTGGGTAAGTCCTATAACAATATTGCCTCTTCTGATAATATGCTGAACTGTTCTATTCAATTGATAATTTTGTGCTATATAGAACAAGATAGTCCAGTAGGACTGAGCCACTGCCTTCAGAAATTGATACCAATTTGGCTGTAATTCATCACACAACTCCAGGTGCTGTGTGCACTTGCTAGCTGGGACCTCTCCTTGAACAGTGTCACTTGCCTGTTTCTTACAAAAAGCCACTAAAGAAGAATCACTTCTCTTATACTGAATATCCTGGTACATCGGGACACAATCCCAGGACACAGGAATTTCTAGCTCAGGTCTTTCTTTTGCCCAAATAAGGTTGTCTTTCTACCTGCTGCCTGCTCAGTATCTCCTACTCTGTTTGCCCTTTTCTGCATGTGTGCTTTAACATTTTGCAATGGCAGACGGGTCTCTTCAGCGATCCATTGAGAGATCAAAGTGTGCTTTCTTTTAATAAATACCAGTGTATTCATGTCTGAGGAACACTTCCAGTGGAAGAAATGGTGAGACTGTCAAGAAATACTTAATAATACATTTGAATCACCAACAACTGACTTTTATAAAGCTCAGCACTGCTATGTAGCCTGCTTGGTCCAGCCTTCCACTATCTCTTTCCTTTCAGCACTAACTGCCATTACCTCATATTTTCCCAGCAATTCCCAGATTTTGCCTTCCCTAAAACTGTGAGACTCCTTTCCTGGGGGTTCCCTTTGAGCAGTGCTAAACATCCACTCTAAAACCTTTTCTTCCACTACAGTTTGCCTTTCAAATGCCAGAAAACCTTACCACAGTCTAGTTCTAACCCTGCACGACAGGGCTATGAGAATAACTGCTGTTACTTGTTCAGTGCACAAGTATTGTGTGGACTTAGAAACTTTTCCCTGTGCATATCCTGTGTGGATGTGTAGAAGGGCAGAGTGTGTGTAGGTGGTCCCAGGACATATCTCATGGTGTGCTGGCAAATCAGTAATGCAAACTTTCATGTTCCTGAGAAAAATGTGACTTTTGTGACCAGGACTTTGATGGCTTAATTTCAGCACTGAGTGTAAAAGGGCACTGTCTCAGCTGTGCTCTTTTGAAGTGTGCAAATACACCTGCCTGCTTCAGTTGTGGCACTAGGGAAAAAAACCCAACTGATTAATAGATCCTGGAGGCAAAGGCTGAAAGTAGGAAAGTGTGTGGTTGGCATAGCCAAGATTTTGACAGTTTTGACTAAAATGTTTGAAGTAGATATAGGGGATTGCAATAATCTGCTAAGGTACTCCAGGCTATGCATTGACAGAGAAGGGCTGCTGAGTACCTAAAGGCAAAGTGCTTTTGGGGACCTATATCCATAGTGGGCTTCTGTGATAAAAGCTGGGAAAATCCCTCCTTCTGGAACATCCAGAGGTGAATGGATTTCTTCAAGCTGTAACCTAAATTGAACCCAACTTTAGGACTGGTTTTACATTATTTGAGACAAATTTAATCCATATTCAGGGTTTGTATGGCCTTGACTCGAATGACTCCTTACAACAGTGATTGGTGCATGAGCTGGAGAGTGGAGTGGGAAGAAGGCTCCTGAATCTCTGCTAATAAAATGAAACATTGGACCTGTTCCTGTGGGTGAATTCATTTTCCCTACTCTCTCCAACAAACTGTTTTTAATCTAATAAGTTTCCTTCTGTCATTCACACTTCTTCTGAGTCACAGCATTACAGGCAAGTTATTTAAAAATTAAAAACCACCACCACGCTGTGGAACGTAATGTGAATCTTTGAAATTTTGTTGGGCATTTTAATTTCAAGATTAAACCCAGCAATCAAGCAGATGAGGATAGATGATCATAGCTAATGCAAAATGCACAGTTTCTGGGTGCTGCTGAAACCTGGGAATGTATTCATCCTGTGGGGTTTTTCATGTTGAATTCAGCTGTTGAATTCAGGTAAAAATGTAGAGGGTAGAAATATTTGTCTCAGCAATCCATCCATGCTTATTTGATCAAGGTATTCAGGAGAATCTTTATAAATAGCAACTTGTTTCCTTGCCACATACGCATCCAAGATTTTAAAAAAAGAGGATGTATTCCACGTAGTACATTCTTTTAAGTGCAGTTTGGATGTTTTTAAAATGAAAGCTGTGTTGCTGATATGCTGAGCTGAGGAAAGAGTTCCTTCCTATAGCTGCAAAACCCCCCACCTTGGAGAGCTGCTCTGAAAAGACCAAGCTTACCTAGGTCCCAGATACTTGTACATGCCTGTGCTTCAAATATCCTCACACCCTTTTTGGAAAGTGCATGTGGTTTGTTTTAGATCCTCTGTTGTGAAAATTTAGATTTTCACTGCTCTTCTGTAGCTGTGTTGTAGCCCAAAGGACTATTTTTGACATTTGATTTCTGGCTTCCAAACTTTGTTTGCATTTTTTTGAGAAAACTGCTTGGCTCTTTACAAAAACTGAAGAGCTAGAACCGACGAAGGTGAAGTTTAGGGTGCTGAATCAGGAACAGCCCAAAGTGAGGCTGAGCTCAGGTGACCAAACTCATTAGCAGAGAAGACGGGATGCACAAGAACCTGAGGGCCCTCTGAAACAGAAGTTATCCAAGGTCGCTATGGTACCTGACCTTGATTACAAGCCTGTGGAGAGTGATGTGAGTCTGAATCATACTTCAAAATACCACATCTCTGCTGACGTGGAACACCTGCCTGAAAAGCCCTCCTGATAACTTGCAGCTTGTTCCCCTTCACAAAGTCCTCCTCTTCAGTAAGTCAGAGAAAAGGGTCCTTTCTCATAAAATGTGCTCAGAAGGTAGAGTGCATTAGCCATCCTTAGGTAAAATGTGCTTGATGGCAAGAAGAATTAATCCTGTTAGTATACAGTAGTACAAATCTGAGTATGTTTTATTGGATTAAACTATCAGAGATATGGGCACAGAAATGTTGAGCCTTAATTAGATTTAGGTATGGCTGAGCACTGAGCTGCTTTGGTATTGGGGTTATTCTTTCACATCTGTGCAGAGCTAAAACTTTTAGGATTCTAATAAATTTCAACACTAGCTAAGCAGGTCTCTTCAGAACTGTGGTTTTGGAGGAAGTTCTTGAAGCCTTCTTGGTTGATTTTGCAAATCCAAAGCAATTTTTCCATTTTTTTTTCCTTGGTGGGCAAAAAAAAAGATTTTATTTTTTCTACTTAGTGAGACAAACAGATGCTCTGCTTGTGTAAATGTTGGGCAGAGTTTGTTTTTCTTTGTGTGTTCAGTGTTTTGACAAAAATGATTTGGAAATCAATGTTTCCTAGAGCTCTTTGTTAAATCTTTCAATGCTGTTGCACATAAGTTATTTTAGAATCTATGCTGCAGTGTCCTCTCTGAACTTGTCTTCTCTTCTTCTTTTTAATTCATGAAGAGTCATGATTAAAAAAAAAAACAACAAAACACCACAACCCAACAAAAGCACACAGGTATTCAGTAAGCACTTCCATATTTTACA